>VDFB02122555.1:0-105244 GCA_007258455.2 Sequoia sempervirens
TAGCCTAGAAATCCTCAATATGTGCCTTGTGTCTAAACTCCTTAGTCAACACCACTTTGATATTCCTGTAAGGATCATAATCTTGCCTACGAGAGGTGGAAAAATTGCAACTCATCGTCAGCTTCCTTGGCTGCTTGCAAGGTGGGACAAACTTCATCTGAATTTCCCATGACAATAGGGAAGTCTAATCCTCCTTTCTTCTTCTTTTTCTGAATTCTATCATAGGCAATGAGCTGCCTAGATATCTCTAGTATCAATATTATGTTCGTGAGGTATCTTGGCAAACTGAAAGGATATGATGCGAACCCCTACAACCTTATATACGTGAATTTTGGAAATTGGATAAACCAATATCCATACTTCTCAATCAGCCCTTGAGCCTCCTTTGATATTCTTTGATGAGTTCTTCGCTGAAGAGTCTTGATTATCTGCATTTTGAAGGTATCATTAACTCTTTTGTAGTGAGAGGTGTTGTTCAGGTGCAACAGCGGGCAAGCCTCATGTATCTTAAACTGCTCAGGACCACACCCAATCGACTCCTTATAAGATATTCCTCTGTATTTTGTCATTCGAGCCAACGTATAAATCACATATGAACTCATATAAAAGGTCTTTGTTCTTCTCAAATTTCTAAACTCTTCGTGTATATTATCACTTATCATCCTCGCCTAGTCTACATGTTCTTTTGCTTCTAACATGATGTTGATGAAATAGAACATCCATGGCTCGAAGATGTATTATTGGGGACTTCCATTCACCATGTTGAGCATCATAATCAAGTCACAATATTCTTGCTTTACATCATCCAAAATTATCTGCTTGGGCAGCTTGGTGCGAGTAGGCCTGGGTTTCTGCATCCAAACAGAATTTATCAATCCTGCACACCTCTCAAAAGAACAAGCATACATTCTTTCAGCCCTTTCTCTTTTTCTGTAAATCATCCCCTTAGAAGCAAGAATTCCAAACGCCTCTCCGATGGCTTTAGCCATGAGATTGACAAACAATTTTCCATCAGGTGAAGCAATTGTACTCCGCTATAGTTTGTAGCAATTTACACACTCCATGATCCACTTTGGATATCGAATGGCTGGCTGAAAACTAGCAGCTACATAAAGTCCACTCTTCACAATATTATGTGTTGTGACTGACGGAGGATAGTCACCTATCCCATGCATTCGACTTCTGAGTGCTCCGAGATTGAATGTGCCAAAATTTGTGTCACTTAGCTCTGCAACCTTCGAAGTAAACTTTGACTTCGGAAGAAATGGCTTGCTCAACTTCTTGATCACTGCTTGCCTTGATACACTGGCTTTGCTGGATTCAACATTTGCAGCCTTGTTTGCTCTTGTAGTCGCTCCTCTGTTTACCTCAACCATCCTACAAAAATAAAGATTTTCTTTAGAAACTTAACTTAGAAAATATATCACCTTGAGATTGCCAAAGAGTGGGGTGAACTTTGAAAATGAAGAGCTTTAGCACTAAAATTCTGTCTTCGAACCTCAATACTCTTCAATAATGTCAATATCTCCTCAACACTTAGAAATTTCCTTGCTCTCTTCAACAACTTTTCTCCAACTTCGATTTTCTTCACCTTCAGAGTCTCAAATTGGCACTTGCAGCTGGTGAGGAGAAATGGAAATTTTCATAGCTCTTATAACTGAGTATGAGAATATTTCGACTTCTAGAAGGAGGCTTATTTTAGCACTCATTTAATTTCTCCTCCACTACTTTGCAGAAATTCAAAATTTTCCCTGCTCTTGGTGAATTTTAAAATCCATGCCTTGAAATAAATCATGCGCCATAGAAAATTTTTATCTCAATGACAGGTGCATTTCATTTTATCCCTCTACCTTAAAAAATTTTCCTCTCCTGAGCCTTAGAAATTTTTATCAATCATAAGCTAGGCATCCATTTTAAAATCACAAGCCAAGGTGTAATACCTTCAAAATTTATTTCCCCCTTAGAAAATATTCAAGACCCATTGACTTTAGAAAAAAAATCTCCCTTAGAAAATATTTCTCAATTTTATTTATTCATGGGCGCACATGAAGGGGTTCATTTAATCTTTTAACACCTCAAAATATTTATCACTAATGTTTTCCTTGAGTGCATATCATCTTATCTCTCTTGGGCATACCTCCTTGTGCTAGGCATACTTGAATAGGTGATGTCATTCACACATCATGAAGAATATTTTTCCTTATTGACTCCTTTGGGCGCATATGAGGTGGGGTGATGCCATTTTTCTCTTGCCTTGGAAATTTCTTCTTCATGTTTCTAACTTGGGTGCATTTGACAAGGTCAACTTCCATTTTTCATGACTTGGAAATTTTTTATATTATTCCTCCCTAGCATCTTTGGCGCATATGAAGGGGTCCACTGCCATTTTCTATTCGAAAATTCTTTCAAACAACTTCTACTTGAGGGCGCATTTACTAGGTGGTACTTCCATTTTTGCCTTAGGAAATTTTCATGCATGCTTGCCCATGATGGGTGCATTTAAGAGGGTCCCAGGCAAGTTTTGTGACTTAGAAACTTTTTATCTTTGCCATGTCTTGGGCGCATTTTGATGGGGGTCAAGCACATTTGTGACTGAGAAACTTTTTATCTTTGCCATGCCTTGGGCGCATTTTGATGGGGGTCAAGCACTTTTCATTGCCTTAGAAAATATTTTATGGCTCCCTCACCTTGGGCGCATATGGAGGGGTCTATTTCCATTTTATGACTTAGAAAAATTTTCTCCAACTTGAGGGCGCACTTGAGGGGTCTTGCTTCACATTTTCATGCCTTAGAGATTTTCAAGCCACCTTGAGGGCGCATTTGAGGAGGGGTCAAGCTGGGCGCATTTCGAGGGGTCTACTTCCATTTTCTAACTTAGAAATTTTTTCTCCAACTTGAGGGCTCACTTGAGGGGTCCTGCTTCACATTTCCATGCCTTAGAGATTTTCAAGCCACCTTGAGGGCGCATTTGAGGAGGGGTCAAGCTGGGCGCATATGGAGGGGTCTACTTCCATTTTTCACGCCTTAGATATTTCAACTTCTCCATGATGCCTAGGGCGCATATAGAGGGGTCAACTTCCACTTTCAATGCCTTGGCAAAATTTTCACCTAGCATACTACCTTGGGCATCTTGGGCGCATTTAGAGGGGGCTCTTATAGTTTTCCTTAACTTATGTGCTTCCCTGTCTCCCTCTTAGCCTATCTTAACACTTAGTCAATTTTTCAACTTGCTCACCCTCACTTTCTATTTTTAGTAATTTCTTGATTCTCGAACTTTTGCAACTCCTTCCGACTTGATATTTGCCCAACGTGGTCCTCATGACCTATCTGACCAGTTCACACTTGCCTTTCGTGCTCACCTGCTATTTTTAGCCTTGTTATGGAAGTGACTTACTATAAATAGTAAGTACATAGATTGTGCTCAAATTTTACGAGTAGACTCTTTCAAGGATGTTGATCACAATGGGATTCATCCGTTTTTCATTTTTCTCTAATTTTTCCCCTCATTTTAGGTACCAAAGTTGGAAACCCTAATTTCATTTGCATGTGCCTCTATTGACCTCTGTTCAACTCCGTTTCTATTCTGAATTGCACTGCTCTTGAAATTGAAGATCTAGGACTGCTGGAGTGAACCTGCTAAAAATAGTAAGTGCCTAAAAAAGTGATCAACTAATTGCCGGATGTGGTTGCATGTCATATTGCCTGACAGAACTCAGAAAACCCAAAGAAACCCAGAACACTGGTCTGCATAAGGGGTACGTGCTAAAAATAGAAAGTCATCATATTGACTTGCATGTTATACCATTGCGAAGCTCTCGAAAAACCTAGAAAGACTATCTTGACATGCGTTGAAAAATCATACATGCAAACCCTAAAGATTCCTCTCGAACTAAAATTGCTAAAAATAGGATGTTTGAATTCAATGAAATTTTAATGGGAGCCCGCCTGAAGCTTACTAAACGCAGTGTCAAGCTTAGATTTCAATTTGCTCACCTAAATTAACCTCAAACTAAGCTTGAAGGATAAACCCTAATCTAATAAAAATTCACTTCAAACTTAGCCAAATCTTCAACTTAGGCCCAAAGACGGGCACATCCCCAAAAAGATGGAAGGAACAAAGAGAGACAGCCACAAAAGCAACCAAAAACCAAAGCCAAAAAACCCAAATGGCACAAAAATTAGGGGGTCCCCATTTTGAATGGGGTGATGTGTGAAAAGGTCACAATAGGAACCATCATCTTGACTATACCGAGAAGGGATCTCTGCAACAAACTCACTTATGAACAAAAGAGCCTCAATTAGCCTTTGTCTGTATGCAATAAACTCCTTAGATATCCTCTCATAGGTTCTCATCTTGAAGATGTGACACTCTCTCCATGTAAGGATTTGCCTCTTGTGTTCTCTTGAAACCATTGAGCCATAAGCTATATCCAAATCTGCAATGATGGTTTCGTGTCTAGGTTTCACCTCTACCATTGATTGTTCAAATCCTTGAAACCCTTCGCGTAAGTCATGTGCATTATTCCTTAGCCGAAACATCTGTGCCAAGATTTCTTTTCCTCTGATGATGAATCCTTCAATCCATTCTTGTGTTTGCTTCACACATATTACCAATTGCCTCAACTGTTGATGATCAATTGGTGTCTCTAGAACCTGGGGCAGCAACTAAGTAGCTTGTGAAGTGCCATGAACAAGATTAGAAATGCATAGTCGAAGTTGCTGTATTTCAGCCTTGAGGGCTGCCTTATCTTCTCCATCTTTCAACACTCTTTCTTGAAGAGTTTTAGATGCAACTTTGAACAAACTAACATCTGCATGCCTGGTGTTCTTGCCAAGATTGGCTTTAACCATTATGAAATCATCCACATCCACTTCATCTCTGTATCTATCTTCAGGAGGTGTAGTAGTCTTCATGATTATCTCATCATCAGGTTTCTCTCAAAGTGAACTTGTTTCTTTGATTTCTTTTTAGGTGCCTCTTGATAAACGTTGTCAAGATCATCAAAATTCAGTTGATATGAAGGTCTTCTTCTCTTCCTTCCTTGGGAGCTCTCAAGCCAAGTTGTGGTATCTCTACTAACTTCCCTGGGAGGTTCAATTGCAACTCCATTTTCTTCATCCTCTAAATCAATGTGAATTGGTGAAGACCTTGGCAATGGTGGAGAATCATGTGTTAAAGGCACATCTTTTGTTTCTTTTTGAGGTATGGGCTCTTCTGGAGGAGCTTCTGCTTCAACTGTTGGCTGCTCCTGTATGACTATATTTGAGAAGTCCAACCTCCTTCTTAAATTCTATGTTGATCTAGTGCCTTTTACACCCTCTTCAGACTGACTTATACCTTTCATCTTTGGTTGTGCTCTGGAAGAAGAGGGAAGTGATGACTGCATCTTGGGCAGCTCTGCTGCTAGAATTGATTTCTTCCTCTTGAGGACCAAGAAAGTCTTGCTGTACTCAATGACTTGGCGTGTCCTTTCTTCCATTGAGATGTTTTCTTTGTTGGCACAGTTAACCAGTGGAAGAGGTTGTTGCTCAATTTGTTTTCGAGTGTACATTGGGAGTACATCTCCATCATCATTTGAAAGTCCCTCGATATACTCTGACAAGCCATCTTTCATTTGATGGAGAGTGAGCCTGCTGTAACTACACCTTGGTACCTCAAACTCATTTTTGCAGTTGGCCCAAAAATCTTAAGTTGCGGCATATGAGCATAGTTCTTCTCAAGTTTGGATGTGAAGACACCATGAGGGTCATATGATCGTCTCTCGTTGTATGACTTGAGACGAAGTTTAGCCAACTCATCACCCATGGACTTGGCATCTGCTGCTGATCTACATGTGTAAATGCCCAATCCAAATGGAAAACTGAAGGCGGGCTTCCTTCTATTCCGCAAAACAGTGTGGACATCATATGCTTGCCTTGGGAATTCCATGAAAACAACTTCATCTGATGGGTAACTCAGCAACATGATTGGAGCACTGGAGAAATTGTAGACTCTGATGTAGGTGAAGGTAGGAAACTGAATAAAGCAATCTGCCCACTTTGCCATTGCTGCTTGCTGCCCTGATAGTTGTTGAAATACGTACGTGCAATTCATTATCCAGGTGTCGCACTGTATATATCAGGAAAGCCTCGTTTACGCGCTTGTAATGATGTGATGACTTTATGAACTCCAGCCAAGGATAATAATTGTAGACATGTCGTACATTCAGAGACCCCACAGTACTCAACCCTCTGAATTTTTGTTGGAAGGCCACTAGGTAGACAAGGTAGGAGACCATGTGGAACTCGTGAATTTGGAAGTATTCAGTTATTTGTTGGTGGAGGCTATCATTGATTAAGGTTGACCAATCATAGAATTCTATCTTCTTCATGATATGAGGTATAACATAGAAAATCTAGGGTTGGAACTTTGTAGCATCCTCTTGACTAGAGATTCTATTGAGCAAGGTGATCATTATAGCAATTTCATCTTTGAATTCTTCTCGCTCGATGTTCTTTTGCAAAGTCTTATGTTTTTCTTTCATCCACTTCTGTGCAATCTTCTTGTTGTATTTTTCCTTATGCATGTCCTATTCTCTTTCACATACTTCCTTGGAGATAGTTACACTTTTAGGCCAAGGGGTTATTGAGAAGCATTTTTCGATCAGGTCTAGTTTTAGGCTGCAAATCACTCTACCATCAATAGGTTGAATGTTCCGAGTTGCCGGATTGTAATGCTTGATGTAAGCAAATTACAAACTCCAAACTCTGCACTAAAATAGTAATGGATGCTGTTGCAAGTAGTCCGGAGTGACCAAGGTGCCTAACTGCGATGTTGCCTGCATTTTCCAATGCTTGCAAGTTGAATACTGATTTGATATGGTGCAAGTTAGTCTTAGCTGTTTTCATGAAGTCATGATATGGTCCTGAATTGGATCTTGAACTCGAGGGGAGTGCACTTCATATTGAAAACCTTGAAGATTGATTGTAAACTCGCCTATATTCAGACAAGTTTTGCACAACTTTCTAAATTTACTTTACTGGTTTTGCTTCTTCAAAGGAATGATTTTTTCAAATTTTCTTGAGATATGGGTTTTGTTCAGAATTTCCTTACAAGAAGACCCAGATCGCCCGTTTTTGAAAATTTTGAGTTTTGACTAAAAAGCAACAAACCCTAATTTTTTAGAGTTTCTTGAAAAAAAGTTGGCCCCTGGGTTTTACTCTGAAGCACATTTTGGATGAACCTAGGCTGATTGAAAAAGCATCAAGCTCTAGAATCTGAAATTTTCCTTGAAAAAGTTGCGATCTAGGTTTTGTTTAGAAGTATGTTTTAGAAAGATCCAGATGATCAAATCTTGAAAATTTTGATAATTCCTTGGACATGCATGAAAAAAGCAGCTGCTGCAACTTGAAAAATTTCTTCAAAAATTGTTCTGAATCATGAGTTGAGATGACCCGGATTGCTGAAAATCGAAAAATTTGATCTCCTCCTTCAAAGAATTGATGTTCTGGATGAAAAAAGCATGAAAAAGTGAGCTCCTTTGTTTGTTGGTCTGAAAACTGTGAAGAACTTTGAAAAAGCACTGAATTTTGGTTCTTATATCTGAATTGAAGAAAAACTTTTGTTTGTTGTTCCTCTCTAACTTGGATGCCACTTGCAAGAAAATGTGAAAAGTGAAAGACAAGGATGCTTGAAATAAGTTTGAGGAGGAGAAAATCT
The DNA here is from genome assembly GCA_007258455.2 of Sequoia sempervirens. NCBI lineage: Eukaryota > Viridiplantae > Streptophyta > Pinopsida > Cupressales > Cupressaceae > Sequoia > Sequoia sempervirens. Next base: position 7,700 of record VDFB02122555.1, read on the forward strand.
GCTTTCCTTTTTGCTTTCACTCCTCAAACGCTAGCTTGAGCTTGTGCATTGAACTTAGACGTTTTTCTTCTTCATGAAATTTTGAAATTTTGAAAAATTTGGCTAAGGCATAGCTTCTTGGGCGCCCTTCTTGGTTGGAGGCACCTATCTTCATTAGACAATCATTTTCTTGACAATTTCAACTTTTTCTTGATTTTAGACCCCAGTTTGAATTTGATTTTCGGCTTCCAGATTGACCCCATGGATGAGCTGAATGATTCATTGCGAAGCTTGATCAAATCTGGCGAGATTGTTCTGGAGGCAACTTTGACTAAAAACTTCGTTTTGACCTTCAAAACCATGGGTGCCCATCTCCTTTTGGGGCACCCACCATTACCAGTGGTCATTTTTCCATTCAAGTTTTGCTTTTTTCCCTTTGATTTTCTGATGAATTCTTGATTTTGGGAGCTAGATTGATCCGATCGATTGATTGTCGGATTCACTGGATAGCCTAACTGATTTTGAAGGGGGTCTCGTGAGAGCTGCATCTACTGAAAGTTGAATTTTGGGGGTTAAAAGCTTGGGCGCCCTTGGCTAGCTGGGGTGCCCAACTCCTCCAGAGTTAGTTTATTTTCTGTGTTTTTCACCTTGCTTTTGACTTTTGTCATTTTGCCCATGTTTTTCCCTTTGTTCCGCCTTTGATATCTAATGACTGCCAACACTAATGAATGTGCTGATGGTTGTGTTGGAAAGCTGCTTCAAAGTTGAGGAAGTCATGTTGGAGGTGTCGACTGCAAAGTTATCCATTTGGGCCCTCAAAAGTTTGGGTGCCTATGTCCTTCTAGGGCGCCCAACTCTTCTAGACTTAGCCATTTTTTGCTTGATTTTCATTCTTCAAACTTGAACCTTCATTTTATACCTTTAGCTTGATTTGGATTTGCCAAAGATTAACAAGTCTAATGATCTGACGAAGACATCCACTGCGAAGTTGGCAGAATCTTGAAGGGATTGAGCATATCTGCAAATCCTAATTGCTGGATTAGGTCTCCCAAAGGGTTGGGAGCCCCTAGACACCTGGGGCGCCTAGAGTTCCCAGACTTAGAATGTTTTTTGAAATTTTCACTATTTGCATTCTGCCACTTGGTTGAATCTCCTTCGATCAATCCGTGATTCACGCTGACTGGGTGTTCTAATGACTGCGCTGCTAGACTCACTGCGGAGCTGAGGAGATTCTGAACAACATTGCCTGGGAGCGCAAACCCTAATTTCATCATTTGATGCCCTGAAAAGTTGGGCGCCAATCTCCTTCTGGGGCGCCCATGGCTGGCAGAGTTAGTTTTTATTTTGCAAATTTTGACCTCCTCCTTTGTTTGGCATGCTTGCCTTTGCCTTGCTTGTTGGCGATGAAAGATTTTATAAGGAATGAAAGTTTGGGCACCTAGACTGAGCTGGGGAACTTGGAGTCTCTAGTGTTAGCCAAAATTTTGCATTTTTCAACTTTGACAGCTTCCTATCTCCATTCTTCAATCTGCGTGCACGTTCGGTATTTGAATGTTTGAATATGACACTTGGCAGCTGGCTGACCTCCATTAATGGCTTCAGAGCTCTCAGAGTGAAAGGTGATGTGGCTAAGGGAGATTGGATGAATGACTACCTTGTAATTATTTGGAGTTTGTCCAACTAAATCATTTTTATCTATTAGGGTTTTGTTGAGTGCAGCTACAAAAGATTAGATTTACTTCTGTTAGTGTTCAAAGAGCGTGACAGCTACAGGATAATATGCAACCGACTTAACTTTTGTTTGCATAAGGTATGGTGGTTTAAACTTTTAGTCAACACCTCTTTCAACAAGGTGGTTGCCCTTCATCGATGCAAATCAGATTCTTTGCCTTTTAAAAAATCTTCTTTCCTTGTTTTTGAGCTACTTTGGGTTGGGTCGAATAAAATCAGATTTTATTCATTCTTTGCTTTGCCATGAAGCATCCTTCTATAGTAGGGATTGATTGAAAAGATTTTCTAATCTTTTTATCTATATTTCATACCTATTGCAAAGGCTGTTAAAGAAGATTGTTATGCCTTGAATAGAGTTTTCTATTCTTTGCAGATTTATTATTGCAATTAGATTTGCAAGCTGTGGATAATATTGGGCAGATCGAAGTTACAGGGATTTGCTTTTGTTTTGATTAGAGAATAAATATGAGACATTTTTTATTTATGGCAGCTAGTCTCAAAAGACATAGCAACATTGAATCCTTCAGCTGCTCCAGGAAAGCATTAAATTTCTGCAGATGGAAGAACAAGAAAAAGGATAAGTTTTAGGTTTATTATCTTTTTGCAATCATAGAATACTGTTAAAGGAGATTAGGGCAGATGCAGTAGTTGTGATTGATAGAATTAAGATGTCACGATTTAAAAAGCATGTTGCTACAGGAATATAAGATTATTTTATTGTAAGCCTTTGAAATAATATTGGACAGAGAACTTGAGTTGCTATAGGAGAATATCAGAAATCTGCAATCAGATTGCTACAAATATTTTTTTCATTGCTCTAGAGTAGTAATAAAAAAAGTTTGTTATTCTTTTGCTGTAGATGTACCTAATGATGTAATCTTCAGAGCGGAAAGTGTGAGATAGAAGAACAAGGGTTGAGAAGAGAAGATAACTTTGTGAAAATAGAGTATGTGATATTTCTGAGTAGAGACTGTTTTTATTTTCTGTAGAAGTATGTGAAGGCTTGTTTATGTAAAATGAAATCACAGAGATTGTTGTGAAGCTAAAAGAGAGCAGAAAAGAGTTAGTGCAAGAATACTCGCAAGAGTTGGTTGGTGATAGAAGACTGGAAGTTGTGTGAGGACAGCAAGTTCAACATAAGTGCAGAAATCTTTTTGAGTTACAAAACTTCATTTGTAACATGATACTGAATTTGTAAACAAAATCTCTTATTGTAAACTCATTTGAGTGGGTGCTCAGATTAGGGGTAGGAGCTCCTTTGAGTTGGTGCTCATAAACTTGGAATTGGTGTTTCATTGGGTTGGTGCCCATGCATTGTAACAGAAGAACTTTTTCATTGTGAGGTTGGATTGGAGCAGTAGCCTCCAGTAGCTATTCGCACCGAGGTTTTTTCCCATCTTGGGTTTTTCCTTGTACATCTTGTGTTGTGGGATGCATTTTGTGTGATTGGTTTAATTGCCTTACCTTTGCTTCAAGTTTATGCTTTTAGAGTTTATTGTTACATTGCTTAGAAAGTTTTAAATTGCTGCTTATTGATTCACCCCCCCTCTCAGTGGTCTTTGTGTTCCTTCAAGAGGACCATCGGGTGCATGTCTAATTATATCATTTTGTGAGAAAGCAATGTCAAGGTGCGATTTGGTTTGGCCCTTACGAGGTTGCACATCAATGAAGCCAACCATACATTCTATGTCTTCCTCATTGTCATTTATATTGTCATTATTTGTTTCTTCAAGTTTTTCAACATTCATTACATCATTCTTGGCGTCTTTAGCTTTCACAAAAGAGACATTATGGCGTCATTAGCTTCCACAAAAGAGACATTATGATTTGGCATGGAATTTGTAAAGATTTGCAAATTTTGGTTGGGTGGGGCAACAGACTTATTTCCTTTATCATTAACACCACCAATCTGGATGTGATTAGAATCAATGAGGTCTTGCACAATATGTTTAAGACACTTACATTGTTTTGTATCCTGTCCATTTTGTCGGCGATATTGAAAATTTGGAGGTAAGGGCTTAGTTGTATCAATGGCTCTAACAGGTTGTAAAGTAACTAAGTGCTTACCTATAAGCTGCAACTTGATGTAGTGAAGGGTATTGGGTAAAGGGGTAGATTATCTATTCCTTTCCCTAAATGGATATGGATTTATCGTTTTTATAGTAGCCACTTGGGTGTTAACATGTTGATTTGTTTGAGGTGTATTTATTTGTAAAAATCTTTTGTTTTGTTTCTTGAAAGGTTGAAAATTGTTGTGGGGAACAACTTTGGATTTTTTAGAATTGTTAGGAGTTTTTGCTTCACGATAACTAACCGAATTGTGATAGTCACGAAGGGCCATGCATAAGTGTGTAAAGGAGGGAAACTTCAACATCTCAAGTTTAGATTGAATATTGTTATGCAAGTTGGCTATAAACATTCTTTGAAGGTTAGGATCAAGAATCTTAATGTTTATTTGTGAGTAAAGCAATTGGTATTGTGCTATGAAATTAGTGACCTTTTCATCTTTGTTTTGTTTACAGTGCATTAAATTAGATAAGGTCATCTTGGGACTCATGTGCACTGGGACTTGGTATGGGGGTACTTTTGGGCCATTTTTTCGGGGACAGTAGGGGACTGCTGATAAAAAATTAAGGAATTTTTTAAAAATATATAGAAATTTCAAATATTCATACCAGACCATTGATAAAGCATTCATCATAAACATTGTAGAAGATTAATACATAACATTAGACTTGAATTGAGATTTCACATGGGAATTGACAAACAAATTAAAGAAATTCAAATGCTTTCATTGTGAATGTACATACATATTATATAAGAATTATAAAAAAAATGCCCAAAGGCTCCAAGTTTCAACTATACAATGGCAAAAACATAGAAAAAATGACTCCAAGTTAAATGGGCCTTTTGCATAGGTTTTTAGGACTTCAGAAGGATATTCAAATGAGTTTGAAGTTGTTGGTCTTGCTACATTCCCACTGCTTGAAGAACCCCCAGTGGCTGCGATACTTCTACGAGTTATACTTTTAGGTCTACTTCTTTCGTGGAATTGTGGTCAAAAGAGCTCAAATTTCTACTCAAAAAAGATATCCAAAAAACAATCTGGAGTCATACAGTAGTTAACATTTAAAATGATTAATCAAAACATGTTATAATAACCATAGAAGGAAGGTCTAACCGAAGGTTGAGTTTGCTTTGATGTCTTCCCTAAGGATGCAAGTTGATCGCTCTTTGTGCAAACAATTCTCGAGTTGATCATTCTTTGTGCAAAAAATTCTAGACTTGATCGTCATGCTCCCTTAATTGTTTCATTGGAATTGCAATGCATTTTATCCTTGTAAAATTCAGATGACTCAAGAATAGAGAAGAGGATCTCATGCATTGAAGAGGCATGATACACCATAGGAAATATGCAAAAATCTTTCAACATCTCCAAGGAATGATAGCATAGTGAGTAACAACCTGATACAATTTTGATAGCATAGTGATATACAAAACCCTTTCAACACCACTAAGGATGCAAGTTGATCATCCTTTGTGCAAACAACTCCAGACTTAGTCATCATATTCTTTTAATTGATTCATTGGAATTGTAATGCATTTATCCCTATAAATTAGATGATGCAAGAATAGAGAAGAGGATCTCATGCATTGAAGAGGCATGATACACCATAGTAGATATACAAAATCCTTTAAACACCACCAAGGAATGATGCTTTAGCCAATGATTGCCTTATCATTGCTATCATATGAATAATTGAAATTTTCTATAGTTTTTTAAATTTTCCCTTTTTTTTTAATAGTTGTACCCCACCGTCCTTGTCACCGAAATGTGCTCCCCCTTCGCTTGCCATCCTTGTCTTGGATGCTTGGGGTAATATAGGAATTTAGGCAACATTTGCCTTTCAATACTAGGACTTGACAAGGGAGTCACCATCTCTTTTTGGTGCAATGTTAATGCCTAGAACCAACTTATCAAGGGGGTTTTGATTCAAATGCTTTGGTACACCACTCTCACTTTCAATTGTGTGGGAATCCTCAACTCCTATTGCTAGTGTGTTTCATACATAGTTAACTTCAATTTCCTTCTTATGTCTTTGGCTCACAAATTCTACATTTGCATCCTTCAGCAAACTCTTCTTCAACCAACATGTGTTCAATGCCTTGGATGTTATTCTTGGGTATTGAGTTTTTATACTTTATTCCTTTTTTCATTTACTAGTTCTTATACTTGGTCAGAGAGATCGGTCCACACTTTGTTAGGTAAGGGTAAACGTCTTGTTATCTCTTGCCACTCTTTACTCGTATGGTTTCTATTGGTGGGTTTCCTTTTATTTTATGTGTTAGTGTTCCAAATTTGTCTTGCACTTGGATTTTGGTTCACACTTTGACTTTGGTACAAGTGAGTGGTGTCGATTGCATTATCGAGAAGGCCTTTGCTCTACAAAATTCAAGGATCACTTGATCTCTTGGTCTTAACCACCTTCTTGTTGGTGGAAATAGGTGTTTTACCTATCTAGTCATTAGTGGGTCCTATTCACATGTTTACGTAGGTCCTAGTTGCTATTTCTAGAAGTCTTAGTTGTCTAGATAAGATCTTATCTTATCTAGTTGGCTTTTATTTGATGCTTGTGTCTTAGGTCATTTGATATTTGTTGAGGTAGTTGTCTCATTGTATAGGATTAAGATACATGCCGAGATCTTGTCTTATACGATCTCACAATTTTCCTTTATAAGTGAGGCATCCTATGTATATCACATATTCAATTTGGCAATCTTGCATCCATAATCACAGTGTGATATTTCTGCCATTTTTTTCTTGTGGAAGTTAGTTTATCTTGAAGGTGATCTTGGGGTGTCGGGAGTTCACCCCTAACTCCTTCATGGTATCAGAGGTTCAGTGCTGTAGGCTTCTTCCTAGATTTGAGGGACCCAATTTGGCTTGAAGATTTTGCTGGATTCGATTGGGGGTTTCAAGGACCTCATCGTTGAACCGAGGGCATCAGAGAAAGTTAGGTTTGGCTTTTGTTTTGTCAAATTTGTTTATGTTTTGTGTTGGAAATTCAAGGTGAAACTTGCAACAATATGAACGTAATAAAGTGGTTGCAAATCTGAAATGTGTATTCAAGATTACCATAAACAGTGATTAAGATTTCAACTATGTTCCATGGCGTTTCGGGGATGCGGATGGGGGGACGGCAGAGGACGGTGATAAATATATCTATATCTATATCTATATCTATATCTATATATATATATATATTATATGAATTGTTCAAAATTTATTAATATATTGTATAGAGAGAGAGGGAAAGAGAGAGATATGTCAATAACTGATAACAACAATATCAATATGTAAATAAATTATGTGAGCAATAGTATAACAGCATAATAAATGTTTATAAAGTATTATAATAGTAGTCTCAAACATCAATAAAACCACGGTTCAAAAGTAGCAAAAACAAGAAAACCTCGATAGTACAAATCTCTCAGATAGAGTACATAACATCTTAGCCTTGGATGTTGATGCTTCTCAGTTATTCAAACTACTCTTGACAGACAAAGCGAAACCCTGAAGATGGATCGAGAAGTACTATAGTTGGGAAACCTCAAATTTCTTAGGCCTATAACATTCTTCAAAGTTCTACAATGGCTTTTGGATAGAAAAGCAAGGTAGAAAGCTATTCACATAGTAAAGACACACAAGGAATACATTAACATGCACAAAAAATATACAGTACCAGACACAAAATATATGCAAATTTGATACAAGTAGATACAAACAAAAAATATATAGTAACATACACAAAATATATGCAAATCTGCGTCAAAGAATGATAAAAGCATTAGTTTCTTATATTATTTTTGCTGCTGGAGTGTCTCCATTCGTTAGGGGACAACTAGCCATCCTTGAGATGGTGAGGGACGTCTCGCGGACAACATGACACCCCCAAACGGATGGGGACGTTTCCTGCCGTTTCCTGTTGATTTGCCTAGTTAGGGGACGACAAGGGGACATGGGGTTGAAAATGAAGTGACGGTAGATAAGGAAATTTTACATGAAGAAAATGGTATGGTGGAGCCACATAATGATATTCACAACATTCCAGGGGTTGTGATCAACATTGCTAACAATTCTGATTTTCATGACAGTAGTGATAAAGCTTTGCAACAACATGAGACAACAGTGATTGCGCATGTGCAAAATGATTCTATTGAGTTGTCACAAGAAGTTACTCAAGATATGGGTACTAATGGTACAGCATTTCATGTGGATTCATGTCATGGTGAGTCTGATTTTCTAGATCAGACCTTAGAGAACAAGTTTGAAGATTCATGTGTTGGCATAGAATCCTAGGATCGTGAGTTGGATGGTGATACAGTTACATTGGAAGTGGAAGTGTGCGAAAAGATTGTTAAAACAACTACTTCTACCCTTCTAGTTGAGCCATCCTTTGAGGTACATAGCAGCAGTACCTTAGTTGTTGATGTGTGCACTGATGATAGCACACATGATGTTGCTGATCATGAGGTGAGTGATGAGGATTCAACCTCTTACTATAGTGTGGATTTGGGTGGAAATGATGAGTCACAGGGGTATCATCATTTGGTGGGGCAGTTGAAGGTTAGTGATGATACGATTGTTACAGCTTTGGAGCATTTTGATGTTGCTCGACAGATGTTGATGACCTATGGTTGGGAGTATTCCTATGTCGGATGAGCATGGTGATAGTAGCCTTTCCCTTATAGAGTTCCATATCCTACGAGAAGCTATTGGATTAATGAAACACAATTATTTGTAGTTACTTGCTGATAGGGACTATCTTCTCGAGTGGGATTGTATTTGCTATGATGCGCTAAAGGGGAAAGAGGAGGAGGTTGACGAGTTCACTCATGAGCTTGAAGTGACTATGGACTCATTGTAGAGCGCCCAGTTGGCCCTTCAGGAGTCACAGTCACAATTGGAGGAGTTTATCGTGGAGTTGAGTTTGGCATAGTCTTGACCAGCTGCAGTTACAATTCAGTTTCCCACAGTGGCAGTTGGTCATGATTTGACATCCACGGGTTGTAGTGAGGATGTGGAAACATCCATTCCGGATACAGGGGCAATTGACTTAGTTGAGTTGAGTACTTTGATTGAGAGTAGCAGAGAACCACATGTTACATCGGGTTCTCCTGTGGTCAGTACTATGTTAGATGATGCTAATCCAATAGCTGATAGTTCTTTTGTGGCTGTGGTGGATTATCTAGAGAGTTGTGTGTTAGTGCACAACACTACTCCATCTTCACAGGGGGCTTGCAGAGTGTCATCTGGTTGGGAGTATGGCCCTCATGTTGATTTGTTTCCCTCTCTTAGAAGCAAATTTGTTACTTCATCCCATGTAGTTGATTTTGGATGCCAGCTGCTTGTGTCTCAGATTTAGAATGATCACTTGTTGGTTTTAGAGGTTAAGGTTGATTCAGCCTTATATCGTTTTTACTGTAGGAGTTTGGAGCTATCTCCTGATTCTAGTATTGCTAGTGATGAGCCATTGGCTGAGGTGGGAGCATTTTATCGCAACTACATAGTGAGGAGTGCTCATCACTTCTCTTTTGATCCACACACGGAGGACTTGTTGATGCGTCGGTGCAGAGTGGCTCAAGGTTTATGCCATCCGTTATGGGGTGGAGAGTAACCATCTTCAAAAGATGGGATTAGCAGCTACAAGTACCCGACTCAATTGTTTGTGGGGGATTACTTGCAGAGACAATAATTAGTTATCCATCATGCAATTATGTATCCGACAGGGTTTGCTACTTCTATGTTACAGAGTGACTATGGTGTCAATTGGCATGATGGCTTGACTAGTTATCACATCCATGGGGGTTTAATAGAGGATAGAGAGAGATTTGGTATATCAGATGCTTATAGCTATTCTTATCTCCATATGATAGATGGATGAGAGTTTAGATTGAATTGGGATCCAGGTGGTGACAAGCTTGGTATTAAGTATTGGATGGGTCCCATTGGGTTACTTCACCACTTTAAGCATGGTGGAGTTGGAGGCAGTAGAGCGCTGTGGAAGTTTGAGGATGACAGACATGACAAACTTTCATTTTGGGTTTGGGATGTAGGGATAGCTTGCACAGTTGTGTTTATGTTGGTGCTTCAGGAGTCAGTTAGAGATGCATGGGGCAGTTCACAGTTCTCTTTTTTGGCTTTCCGAGGAGTGGGATTTCTTTGTAGTGGAGATTGCTTGGGGACAAGCAATTTCAGGGAGGGCGGACTGTAATGTCCCCAGTTTTCGTGAGCATCAAAATTTGGAGGATTAGCCTATCATTTGACCCTCGTAGGCTAATGGTAGTGATCAACGGGTTTTCTCCTTCAAAGTTCAGTGTTGGGTCAAGCTCAGCTTCTGTTTGACTTAGTTTCACATACTTACTATTTATAGTAAGCCACTTTACAGGGTTACTATTTTTAGATTGGCATCTGGTCGCATGGGGAACTGACAGAGGTAACTCCTACTTCAGATGACTCATTAAACGGACAATTATTCCAAGAGTTATTTATTTTTAAAGTGACTAAGGACTTATTTAATGTTTAAATGTTATTATAAAGTTGTAAAGTAACTTTATAATAATAAAATCACTTTAAGTTAAGTGGGAATATATGTTTTATCCCATATTGGCAAGGAAAGTGTTTGAGCTCTCACAAGAAAAGAATAAAAGGAACTTAAGAGCTCATTCTTAGATCATGCAGGGTTTGATAATTGTTTTATGATTTCTCTTTGGCGTTTGGGGAAGGGAGCCATAGGGTTTTTTGCTAGCGTATTGACATTGGAGAGTGTCGCTGCTTCATTGCAACAACATTCTGTGGTTGTGAAATATCAGTTGAAGGTGCTTAACTGTTGGCTTCATTCGAAGGTCAAGTTTTTGCTTCATCGGATTTAGAGGAAAGTTCAGAATAAGGTTTTCTTCATCACTCAATATCAGAAGATTGTATTCCGAGTATGCTCTATTGTAAAACTTTTCAAAAGTGAATCAATAAGATTATCTTTTTGTTGGAATAGGGTTTAATATTTTCATCTCCAACATTTTATTTCATGCCTGACATTATATTTTAAAAATACACAAAAAAGGCAAATATACAACAGGGACACAAACAAATTGAAAACCCTCATCAAAAGTATAGAGTTTTAGGATTGGAAGAACTAGGGTTCTTTACAAAATAAGGCCAAAATGACTGAAATAACAGGTCTGATATAAAATTGCAGCAAACTGAAAACTCAAACCAACAAGTACAAATTTCATTTTTATGCTCGTAATTTCACCAATAGTCCTCCGAATGATGCCAAATCAAGTGCAAATGAAGCATATGAGAAGGGTGACCAAGTACAAACCAAGAAATAGCAGCAACCAACCTTTGATATTTTATGCACGCTTCCCAATGCAATGATAGGCAAAGTACAACCTCTTTGAAGAGAGCGCTAGCAAGAATAAATTCATCTCTTCACAATAAAATTTGAAACTTAGCTAGAAGGGGCACCCAAGGTAGACTTGAACAATGGGCCAATACCCAAAACCAACATAAAATCATGTAAGGAGCTATGATCGAAAATGTGCTTCAAGCAAGCACCACACCAGCATCACCAAAACTGATAAAAACTCACCAAAATCAGAAAATATCAAAAGAAGCCATCTCTGTGAAGCTTTATTTGCAACCTCTGGAGGAAGAAGCAGTCTCAAACCAGCTAGGTACTATCTCTCAAGCATGAAACTGATATAATCTAGGAGGTATGCATTCCTCAAAGCAAGGGTTCTGAAATAATTTCAGTAGTATTTTGTTATGATAAGCAATAGATGATCAAAAGTGAAGGAAAGACCTCTTATTTAAAACTTTTCTCAACTCCAATTCAAATCTTCTTTTCCCTCCAAATAGGGTGCCCAAATGAGATTCTCATTTTACTTCAATTTGCATTTGAATTCCAACCTTTGACTCCTTGACTTTAGGCATCCAAAACATAAGAGGAATAATGCTTTACCAAAATGCAAATAAATCATAGCATAGGCATCCAAGTATATATTTAAGTGAAATATTTTATAATTTGCAAATATCCCACAAGCTGGGCGTCCAAAAATACCTTAGCCAATATTTCGCTCAAAACATTATATTTCACCAAATAAGGCATCCAAAATGACTTAACTAATAATTTCGGATATTTATATTTTTTTTGAAATCTTTCCATTTTTTTTATGCACTAACTTTAGTGGACTGCCACCTTAGATGGTTACTAGGACGTATTATTTCCTTTTTTGTATTTCGTTTCACTTTTTGGGAAGTTTATGTTTTGGCACATTTAACTAAAACTTGGCTTCATACATTACTTGGTGGCAAAATAGAAGAATGACAAAACCATATTGAAGATGTGGTGCAAACCTATCTCTACTGGTTGGCACAATGTATTGATTGTCACTTTTGCAAAAGACAACATGTTTGAAAAAGTGTACTTGGCTAACATTTCATCAAGTGCCATTTCATTAGATGCTGACTAGATTTGGCTGGCTTATTTACATGTTTTGTGACAAACAACTTGAGCATTGTTTTATTCTTTTTGGTGATTCCTTTTGATGACTAGATTGCCACCTCATATACATCATGATAAATTGATTTAACTTCTTTGTTAAAAAGATTCCTCCTCCATGGCGTGATTCACTTGAACTAAATGTCATGCCCTCATTGGATGTGGTTCCATGTTTATGAAGTCACCTCTCTTCTATATGTTCTTTGTAGCTCCAAGCCACAACCACCATAGTCATGAACTTCATCTTTAACTTTGAATATTGCAACTGCGATCAATCTACAAGGAATCATTAGTAAAAATATTGGACTAGGACATGACACCATTATCATTCATTGAGAACGACTACAAATTAGATTTGACATATGGAATGGATTGTTAAATTGGCAATGGAAAATGAATATTATGTATACAAACATGAGTTCCAGATTGGCTACGACAATTGGCTTTATTTGGGGGCCACTCCTTGTGGTATAGGAGAACTATAAAATCTTTGGTTTTATAGTAGATCAGTGATTTCTCATTTGGGCAATAGAGTTAGACTATTCTTAATTTACAAATATCCCTAAGTTGCCCAAAGATTAATATTCTTGAGTCACCTAATAAAACATGACATTATGTTGTTGAGATTACTATTCATCAAGTGTTATTGTATAACTACAACTCACTATTCGCTCAATGAAATTAATTATGGGTATTTTTCTTTTAAATGCTTATTGAGATGCCTTGTTATGTGTGTCAAGGAAAATTCAATTGTTTTGGTGAGTTTGCAAAATTTGTATTGCAGGTTTGCTTGAAGTGGAAGATTGTAGCCTTCTATTGTTCCCTTCTACTAATTTACCATAGTGTTCGCATATTTTTTTGTGTTTGTGTTTTAACCTATTCAATCTATATGTGTACTAGCATTGTTCAATCTCTACATTTAGTTGAATGCAAATGTGTAGTTGTTAGGATTTCTTTCAGTCAAAAAGCCCAAAATTCTCTTATCTAGTGCAAAAGAGTTGAGTGACCTTGTGCTTTATATTAAGAAAACAAAAGGATAGATTTTTATTTAGGTAGTTTGTATTGTATACTCAAAATTATCCTAGAGTATTTTTATTAAGTGTGTTTGCATTGCACATCCAAAATCACCCCAGAATACAACTCAAAGATCATAAATAACAAGTACATATCGTTGAATTTTAGGTTAGTTTTCATCTACAAGAAGCTCCACTCCTAATTTGAAGAGCAGTTCCACCGCACATCTATTTTGTCTTGTGTTATAATGAAAGATGTGAATTGAAACTATAGGTCTATAACATATAGAACAAGTGTTTTTGAATGTTTTAGGGATAGGGAGAAATGGGGACGTGGGTAAGAGGTTTAATTTAAACAAACTAAAAGTAGATGAAATTTTAAAAGAGTGAATACAATGTGCGACATTTGCAATGAAAGTCCTTCCCCTTGAAGATTTTTAGGGGTTCTAAGCTTTTTGTTTTCCTTATTATTTTTATGCGCCATATGCAGCAGGTTGTACAGTCCTGAAAAATCAGAAGATACACTCCAAGCCTCCAAATCTCTGGGATGTCTGGGATATCACTTGGACCCCAAGGGGCACATGTCTCTGGAGCACTGTTTAGAAACATGAAACCATTCTGTAGGTCGTGAAATCCCTACTGCTATCAGAGAATGGCAGGTGACAAATCATTGAATAATTCAGCCCCTTCCTGACACCAGTCCTTCTGTGGTGATATTTTCAATAATACTGTTGATAGAGGAACTAATTGGCTTGTTGCTTGTGATCAATGTCAGGTGACGCTGAATTGTTGGCAAGCTCTTTAAGAGATGCTTGTCTTCAGTATCCTTATTGGATGTCATTGTTTAAGAGTGCACTAGTTCCCTCATATCCTTTGATGCTCCTGTGCTGAATCTTATCTCTCTTATATTCATATCTTGGTTGTTGTTGACAAACTCTGCAAGTCTTCTGGATATTTTACTGGCAAGACTCCATAGTTGCTTGGTAGTTGAAAATAACTGTCATAATTACAATTTTCTAGTACTAAAATAGTTGTCGAAATTTTATAATTTCCCCCCCTCCCCTTTTCTGGAAATATTTTTACATCAATATATATTTTTCTTTATCAATTAAAAACAAGAGAATTCTAGGCATAATAAGTCATGTAAAAATATGGTTATAAAATAGAAACACTTATTGTCTTCCTTAAAAGCTTAGCTGTTAGCACACTTGGTGCGAATGTGCTTAAATATTTCAGTTTTGCAATAGTTAGCTTTTGGTCGTTCAATTACTCAAAATACATTGCTTGAAAAATCTAAGATATATAGGTGGGAGATAAGGAATGCAAATTACAATCTCGTTTCATTATTTATTTGATTTTTCCCATCACGAGCAATAGAGCATAAGTACAGTTTTCTTTAATACATGACAATGTTTTTTGGATTTTGGAACATTGTAGTTTGTGTCAATCTAAATTCAGAAATTTATTGGAGGAAAGTGATTGGGATCTTTGGATGGAAGACATCTTTGGATATAAATGTAGCAATGTAGATTGATATTCTTTGTTTCCTTGATAGAATGCACTAAATTGGGACATCGACTCTACTTATGACAAGGAGGATACCGAAGATTGTGTTCATAGCTTCATTCTAGAAGATGATCTTGGTAAAGTTTGCACTTTGTGTGGCTTTATTGGACAGAGTATTGAAACAATCTTTGACATTCAATGGCCAAAGGTAAGATTTCTATTAAAAAATATAACTGTATGTGTGTTTCATATGGAAATTCATTCTCTCTATGGTCGGGGATGGTGTCATTGACATTTCCAAATATTAACAAAATATTAAATTAGGTAAAGTAAAATGGGCATATTTAAAATAATTTTTTAGGTAAATTTGATTTCCCATCCTTTTTTTAGGAGTTTATGAAATTGTAATTTGTTCTTTTTTAAAGTTCATTGGAAATCGTTTTTGCATTCTTGAATTTGTGAATTTAAATATAGATAATAGGTTGGGCAATCCATGTTGACTAACTGCAAACTAGGTACGTAACTAAAATAGATTTTCTTTAATCCAACATACTTATGAGTTATCATTAATATCGATTATGGAAATTCATTCTCTCTATGGTCGGGGATGGTGTCATTGACATTTCCAAATATTAACAAAATAGTAAATTTGGTAAAGTAAAATGGGCACGTTTTAAATATTTTTTTAGGTAAATTTGATTGCCCTTCCTTTTTTTAAGAGTTTATGAAATTGTAATTTGTTCTTTTTTAAAGTACATTGGAAATCGTGTTTGCATTCTTGAATTTGTGAATTTAAATATAGATAATAGGTTGGGCAATCCATGTTGACTAACTGCAAACTAGGTATGTAACTAAAATAGATTTTCTTTAATCCAACATACTTATGAGTTATCATTAATATCGATTATTTTTCAGTTTTATCTTTTTAGCCTTTGAGTCTAAGCACTAGCACTTCTGATTTGTATGGTCAATTAGCACTTGTCCTTCAGGGCTGGACACTAGCTGTTAATAATTTTAGATTTTTAGGAGAACTAAGATATTTCCTTTTTTTTTTTTGGGCTAGTGCACATAGTTAGCATCTGTGCACTCTCGTTATCAGTCAATGGGCCTTATTAATTATTTAGGTAAGGAATGAAGCACAAGAAATATTGAAGTGGGGGAGAGGTGAGGGGTGGGGTGGAGGGTCGGGGGTGAATATGTATTACAAATTCAAACCTTAAAACTTAAAACCATATAAATCAGAAATCAAAACATTAATAGCAACCATCAAACATGAAGTACACCAGATTTCACGTGGAAAACCCTTTCAGGTAAAGAACCACAGCAAGATATTGCTTTTATTATCAACAATGGGCACCAACCTAGATTACAAGTGAGAACCAACTCACTAAGAGCACCAACTTTCCTTTGAAGCACCAACTCTGAAAGGCTGAAGCACCAACTTTAGCTTGAGAACAAACTCACAAAGCAACTTCTTTCAAGTTTGTAACACTGCATTGAAACACTGCCTTCACATGAACTGTGAGGCTCATACTTACACACACTAAATCCCTTCTGGTCAAACTCTCAACCTTTTTGCAATAGAACCTGAAGCCTTTCTCTCTTTCTCAATATTTTTCAGGACACATTAATATTCAGGAAACACCCCTCTTTCACCAGGAAACAACTCGGAAATAGAATGCCAACCTCTGATCTTTTATCATACACATTGACCAAGTGAATAGTATTTAGAACATCTCCTGAAATTCTGTCGCAGCATATTAATAAACCACTTCATATGTACCCGAACATTGTAAATCATGACTTCATTAACAAAACTTTAATGATTTGTCATTTTCAGCACCCATACACCTGTTGCATACTGTAGATGCCAATACAAATACAAAGTAACTTCAACCGCCGAACATTGTAAATCATGACTTCATTAACAAAACTTCAATGATTTGTCATTTTCAGCACCCATACACCTGTTGCATACTGTAGATAATACAAAGTAACTTAAACGGCCTGCAACAAACGCTATGAAAGGCTCACAAAGAAATTTTCATAACATCAACCCCAACAACAATAGACTGCTTTCTCCTTAAAAGAACGTCTTCCTCCTTCCACACACACAGTGGCTCAAAATGAATCATTCAACGCACATACTGAAAATAACAACAATATCAATGAAAATCAACACAGTCCAAAAAGTAATACCTCGACTTGCCTGAGCAAATCAATATGAAAATGTAGACAACTCTAGCATACATGACTCCTTACACAAAGCCTGAAAACATGGTCGTGCTATCACTCACAAGACTCTGAATAAATGTCACTTGCAGCCCGTTACAAATTCAATGAATGAAAAATTCGGCTAGTGATCTTTGCATAAGATATCTCAGACATCGCGACTTCACCTGTGTTCACTATACTCATGTTTAAGACTATAAAAATGCTTTCATATGTATTTCTTCGATTATCTGCCACAACATAACAAACTTCCAACCACTCAGTGAATACAAATACCTTCATCTCATACACCTCTTAAAAACTCTTCATTATGCAATGTCATGTCCCCGCCATTGTGATATTAAGATAATAAAATACACATTTAAAATAATAACTATTTGGTATAATTATAATTGTCATAGACAATATTATAATTATAATTATCATATTATAAATATTAGAATATGAACACTAGTAAAATCTTATAATAATAAATACTGAAAATATATATATTTAAGATAAATCAATAAAAGGAAACATATAATTTATAATAATATTATAACTATTGAATACAACTGCAAGTTATGATACAAGATAAGGGACATAACACATAACTCCCGTTAAGTAACAATGGTCATAAATTAATAAAGGGCTCCAAGTCGTCTAATGGATTAAAGATAAAAAACTTGCTCACGAGAAAGGGCTGACTCATTGAGGGAACGCTGCAATTAGTGGATAGCCGACTAATCAATAATATGAAGAGACGCCTCCCTCCTCTTGAAAGTCATATCTCTTGGACATTGAGGTGTGAGGAGTATTAAATGAATTTGTGACGCATGAAGAAGGGATGGAGAGATGGGGGAGTGGAACAGGGTTTTAAGGTGTAATATCCCCTTGTCGTTCTTGAGCAGTATCGAGACTCAATTAGCCTATTCTAGAGTCCTTGTATGCTAGTTGATGTGGTTAGGGGACTCATTGGCTAGCATCGGTGTTCAGTTTGGGGCTTTTTGGAGGGGTTACTATTTATAGCAATGGCTGGTTTCAATGTTGTCATCTTCACTTGGTCACAGTTTTCCTCAGTGGTCTTTAGTTTCGCTCAATTCCGAGCTTTTGGCATCTACTTACTATTTATAGCAGTGCTATTTTTAGTAAGTCACCATTGGGGGAGTTGGTTGGGGGAGTTGGTTCCAGGCTTGGTTGGTGGCAGCAACATTTTAATCCAGTTTCAGTTTGAGGGCCTAAGGTTGTAGGTTAATATTTATTTTATTTGACCACTTTGGCATTTTAATAAAGTTGAAATATAAAGTTAAATTATAACTTATATTAAGGGGTAAAGTGGTCATCAAAAAGGACCAAGGCGCCCAGTGAACAACTTATAGTTGTTTTTAAAAGGTAAATTAGAATATTATTTCCTCTTGGAGTGGGACGCCTATGCAAAGGAGAGTAAATATTTAAAGTTTAAAAATTAAAGTGTCTTGAGGAAAGGGGACGCCAATTTGAGGAGGCATTTATATATTTAAAAATGTTCAAAAATTTGAAAGGAAAGATGGGCGCCCATTTCATGAAATGAAATTGAGAAAATGTTTGAAGTCCACTTTGGCCCTAATCTTTCAAAGAGAAGTTTGGCTCTCATTTTTCATTATGCAGACTCGACAACTTACTAATATGCTGTTGGAATTTCTCTGGTTGCTTGGAAAAACATTGTGAGGATGAAAACCTCCATTGTTGGGCTGATTTCGGTGGTGAAATATTCACCCTAGTCAGATATTGGTGCTGGTTCAAAGTTTAATTACAATAGGAGCTTCAAAGATTTATTTACAGAGGAGAAAACATGAAGATTTTTCAATATTTTTAGGAGTTTTTGGTGTGCTTGGGTTTGGCTTCAGTTTTGGTGTGATTTTATGAAGTTTTTGAGTGATATTTTGGATTTCTGGGTGTTTACAGTCATGGACTTGAAACTAAGTTTTTGCTCATAACTCTTTATCAGCTGAAGGTTTGGTTTTGGGTATTGTTTTATTTTGAAGTCCTCTCAAGGGCGATTCTAACATATTTCCTTGGACTTACCATGAAACTTAGATCTCCCATGGGATTTGGATCTTGACTTGTCATTTTTTCAGTCTTTTTTTCCTTTTTCTTTTACATCTTCCATGAATTGCAAGAACTTCCTTGGTCTGAAGTTTTCCTTTGGATCTCGTCAAAAAGTAACGATGCAACCACCTCTTCCATTTTGAACTTGGTGGTGGTGCTCCCAATGGCCATCACAAAGTGGTCTAACAAATCTAGTAAAGAACATAATGGAGTCATACAATTATCTCCCTCCATTTTCACTCCAATGGAGCTTAGTTTGGCAACTAACATATTGAAGATATTCAAATGATCGGCTATAAATCCATCGTCTTCCATTCAAAGAGAATACAACTTGTTTTGGCCTATTAAATTTCACCAAGCCTCTTTCAAAGAATTGCTGCGGCAGTCTCTTCATGAACATTCAAAAGAATTGAATCTGCCAAATAGTCTCACAAGACCCTTAGCTTTTCTATCCATAATGTAATATCCCCTTTTTAGCGTGATCTTGTTTTATGATGGTTAGCCTATTACATGGACTCTCGTAGGCTAACATGTGTGGATAGGGGGTCTCAGTGGTAGATAATGGTGGATATTGTCATTTCCACTCCTTCAGTTCAGTATTGGTTTCAGTGCAGGCATTTGCAGTTCAGTGTTTGCCAGCTTTTGATGGCACATCAAAATACTGAGTTTTGAGGGAGATATTAATATTTTAATGGTAAAGTTATTTAATTAACTTTTGGGAATATTATAAAGTTATAATTTGACTTTATAAAAATAAAGCCACTTAAATATTATAAAGTGAGTTAAATCACTTTAGTCAGATAAATTACCTTAGTTAAATTACTTGGACTCTCATAGGCTAACATGTGTGGATAGGGGGTCTCAATGGCAGATAATGGTGGATATTGTCATTTCCACTCCTTCAGTTCAGTATTGGTTTCAGTGCAGGCGTTTGCAATTCAGTGTTTGCTAGCTTCTAACGACATGTCAAAATATCGAGTTTTGAGGGAGATTAATATTTTAATGGTAAAGTTATTTAATTAATTTTTGGGAATATTATAAAGTTTTAATTTGACTTTATAAAAATAAAGCCACTTAAATATTATAAAGTGAGTTAAATTACTTTAGTCAAATAAATGGTATGCCCAAGTGGTAAAATATAATTGCAAAGTTTATAAAGTGACTTAAATACATTTAAATGTATTTAAAATGACAAGTCATGCTTTTTGTGAATTTGTGCCATTTTGGGGTTATAAGAGGCAAAAACAAGGCGACCTCAATTACTTTTGATCATTTGACATTGCTTTTGGCTTCTTGATACCAGTGCCTGAGACAAGGGTTTCAAAGTATTTTCACCATTGGAGAATGAGACTTCTTCAGTGTTTTGCGATTGTGAGGCTTTGAGATACCAGCTGAATTGTTGCTTCTAAGAGGGCTTCATACAGGAGTCCATCTGTGCTTCATCAAAGATTTTATGTTCAGTATTTATCAGTTTTCAATAAAGGAAAGGGCTTATTCATCTGGGACGCCATCTTTCCTCAATTCTTCAACATCAATAAAGGCCATACAATTCCTTGCAGTGGCTATACTTATTCATTTGGAGGCATCCTTCTATAGCATAGGCGTTTGAAGCAGAAGGTTGAAACACCTTCTTTTTGGATTCCCTGTTGCTTGCATCTTGGACGCCTAGCATCCCCAGGCCTTGTGATCCAGTTTTTGTTTGGGAGAAATCACCATCTGGAGGTGGGCGTTGCTTTTTGTTAGTTTCAACATTTCTTGTCTGGCATGTACAAATCTTCTTTATTTAATTAATCTGAGGACTTCCATGTACATCTGTTGTATGCAATTTACTTGTATCAATTGCCAGATCCACAATAGTATTGCTGTTACTCATAATTTACTTGTTATTCAGTTTTATCTTCATTTCTTGCTTGGCGCACTTCTATATTATATGCTTAAAATTCATCAAAACTATTGAAAAACACAAAACAAGTCAGTTTTAGCATCAGAGGTGTAGTTGGAACCAGTTGGGTTCATCACACATAAGTCCTAGTCTTCTTGTTTCATACCTGATGGTTTGGTACTAGATATTGTAGTCCATAGATTTCTATACATGAGCATATCCTCTATCTTAGGTTTCCACAACTCAAAATTAGCACCATTAAATTTTTTTATTTCTATTTTTTTGGATGTGCTTCCCATCCCTTCCTTTAGTAAGATAAAAATACTTTGCGCAAGCTCCCATTCAATTAAAGATTAGTACAAGAAGAAAAAAACCCTCTCCTCAAAATTAGGATCAAAGGTGATCAAACTTTGATACCAATTGAAAAAGAAGCAAGGTATGTGGAAATACTTTCTACACCAATTTAATGAGAGTATTGTGCAAATTCTTTAAATCTTTATAATTATAAAAAGTAGAAACACATATGAACATAAAATAAACAATTTACCATAACACTTGGGGAAAACCCTTTTGGGAGAAAATCCTTATTCTAAAGCAGCCCAATGTATTAATTAGTAAACTAATGGAATACAATACAATTGCAAAGAAAGCTATTATAAGAATATTACCAACATGAAATCCAATGTGATTCTAGCAACATAACAATACCTGCAAAATGAACCATACAAACTACAACTTTAAGCACCAATAAATAGATGAAGTACAAACTAGAAACCATGAATGGTTTGGGAAAATCATTTGCAAACCAATGAGAGGTATGGTACCCAAATGCATGGGTTCAAATTCTAATGCCCCTCTTTGGTCTTGGACTTCCTTTGTATTTTTAGTATATTCCTTAGACAATTTACAATGTCATAACTAGTCATATTTGAGTACCCAAACTTGGGCTCCCAAATTTGTTCTCATTCAACATTCAGAAGATGCTCCATGACAAATGTACCAACCTATCATAATGTTGGTCAAGATTCTAATGTAACCTCCCTCTTCCATGCTCTTATGTGTCATAGAATCTATCATATATAACTCCCTTCAAGACGACCTTACACATGCCACAAGATGGTGACATACGGCCAAATCATGCTATCTCAATTTGGGATGCCTACCTCACAAGAAAACAAAAAATCACTAAAAGATAAAGTCTAGTAAGCCTCTAAGTGGTACATAAACTCTCCATAAGAATACAAAGGAGCTATTACAAGAGGCAAAGATGGTGTAAAAAATGTTGATATTTACATTAGAGATGAAATCTCTTTATAATGTATAAAGATTACAAAAAATGGCAAGTTTCTAAAACGAAACTGCAAAAGATCTAACAAACGATTTTATCTACAATATTATACAACATTGAGCATTAATTAATTAATTACTAAATATTATTTTAATACCCTCCCTTAATGCTGAATTTGTCAACTACACCAAGATGCCTTTTGAATTTTATAAACTTATTTGGACTAAGCGACTTGGCGAGAATATCTGATGTTTGCTCCTCTGTTGGAACATACAACTTTGAGAACTCCCTATCTTCAACAAGCTTCTGAATGAAATGACAATGAGTTTCCACATGCTTGGTTCTTTCATGGAAGACTGGATTTTTGACAAGTTTGAGAAATCCCTGATTGTCACAGAACAAGGGAGTCGGACCTGCTTGAGATATTTGCATATCCATAAGGATCCGGTGAAGCCAAACTGCCTCACAAGCTGCCTTAACTACTCCTCGATACTCTGCTTCTGTTGAGGAGAGAGCCACTCCCTTCTGCTTTTTGCTAGTCCAAGTGACTACACCGGATCCCAAACTAAAAACATACCCAGATGTTGATATTTTGTCATCAACTGAACTTGTCCAATCTGAGTCTGTGTAACCAAAGAGTTTAGGATTGTGACTCCTAGTGTAAAGAACTCCATAATCAAAAGTGCCCTACACATAACGCAACACACGCTTCGTTGCTACCCAATGATCAGCCTTGGGGGCTGTCATGAAGCATGAAATGTAGCTCATTGCAAAACTATGGTCAAGTCTAGTGGTGTTGATGTGTTTTTCGTGACCGCACCAACGCAGAATAAAGTTGCCAACGGCTTCCCTATTCTCTCTTGATCAAAGTATTCCGCATGCTAAGATTGCAAGAAAGTTCATGCGTTCAACTCCAAGGTTCTTTAAGTGCGAATAGGCTCAGTTTGGCTCGATGTGATTTGCTGGTATTTCAAGGGGACTTACAGAATTGTTCGGCAGCGGAGAAAGGAATTCAAATGCTCGAAAGATTTATCGATGAAGTGCGGGTTTCCTATTCTAACCAGAAAGTACTGAATTGAAATGGGGTAAGGTTAAGAGAGTCTAAATCTACTCTAAGGCGTGGGATATAGAGCTCAACTTCAGCAAACTTCTAACCGGACTTCGCTTTGCCTCGCATCGGACAGCTTCCACGGAGTCTGTGCAATCTTCAGAGGAGTGGTTCAAGGGTTCAAATCACAACTTAGCATGAAAATACCATCACAACGACGCATATAGACATACAAATCATGATCGAAGTTAAGTACATGATATTCCAGTTGACCACACAAGGCGCATTCACCATCAGCAAATACACTAGTGGTATGGATAGACGAAGTTGCTTAGATCAAACGCCACATTCCACAATTTCTATCTTCTACTTGCATGAAATGAAACTTATTCTACTTCAAACTATTTTATGCTACCATTTGAATCGGAAGGACGAAGAAACCTTGCTAGCTATTCATGACAAGACGAATTCCATCATCAATGAAAAGATCTATTATCATGAAGAGTGTTACACAACAATTTCTTACAAAGTTTTCAAAGGGAAAACTTTCCCTCTTCTTCAAACTACACTATCAACCTATACTAAGCTACTCTAAGCTATCACCTAGTTGTCTCTCTACTCCGACTTCTACTCTAATTCTACTGTCTAATGAGATTACAAATGAGGGGGACTCCCCCTTTATATAGCTAGCCAAGTCCCAAAAGACGGCTAGGGTTACAATTGGTTGGATGGCCCAGATCGTGCCACCTCAGCCCTAAACATGATTTGCCCTAAAAACTGCCACAAAAGAGAGTGGGGTAATAAATGCGCCATAATGTCCACCATCATCCTTCTAGAAGATTCCATTTGTAGATGCGTTCACATTATTCTCGATCTTCTTCTTGACCTTTGTTCTTCAACTTCTTTGTCACTTGAGGCTAACACCTAGCCATTTTTCGCAACTTTCTTCCTTCGAGGTTGAAACTTGTAACTTTATCCTCCTTCGAAGGTTGTGATATCATCGTGCTTCACCACTTCCAGACATCGTGCTCTGGCTTCAACGTTCCTCCTGCAAAACAAGCAAGGAGAGAAGCATTAGAACACTTCACAATATAAACTCAACTTACTTACCAAGATTTTCACGTTCCATCTTCCCAGTGTTCGTCGCTTTCGCGTTCAGATTCTTCATGCCTTAGCCAAATTTTCAATCCACCCTCTTCAAGGGCGTATCATCTACTTCAACTGCATTTTCAAGAAATTCATTTCACCTGCTGGAGCTCTGACAACCTTGATTTTATCCATCTCTGGCTCAAGAAAACTATATTCGCGAAGAATTTGAACAAATTCACCTAGGCCGTTTCTTTCAAACTCATCGTCTGGAGAATTTCACCTTGAAAACACATTTTCTTCATTTTTGCCTCAGAAAATTTTCAAATTTTCCCTTAGGAAAATTCATCAACCTGGTGCCCATCAAAAATCTTCATCCTAGAATCCTTGACAAGCTGTGAAAGACCTTAAAATCAACTCCTCATCGACAATCTTCGATACCCAGAAGAAAATTTTCTCCAGAACGCGTCGAATTCATGGGTGCCCAACGAACGGGTTCATTTAATTTTCTTGAATTTTGAACCTTAGAAAATATTCTTTCATCAAATTTATTCTCGTTCTTCGATCCCCTCTGAGAATTTTGCTCTGACTTGGAAATTTTTTTATTGACCCTGTGTAGCTGGCATTTTCTGACTTCATCTCCAACAAATTTGCTCGTGCCTCAGAAAGAAGATTTTATCACTTCATCAGACTTAGGCGTTTTCCCAAGGAAGAAAATATTTGTGCCTTAGAAAATTTTCAAATCATCTTGCACTTTGAAAATTTGCCTTAGAAAATTTTGGTCGTTTGCCAGCGAGAAGAACATCAACTTCACTTAGAGAATTTTATTTACAATTTATTTCTCATTCACCATTCGCATTTTTCTCCACTCTAGGAAAAATATCATCACGCCTAGGAAAACATCCCCAACACCTTGCAATATTTCTCACACATATCAACTTGGGCGTATATCACTTTGAAGAGGGGATTTTAAAAAAAAATCATGCCTTAGCATATTATCTTCGCCTAACATCTTGTCTTCACACTTCACTCGCCTTAGGGACTTTTTCTAACACCTTATAACTTGGCGCCTAGCACACTTGAGGAGGAAATTCAAATCCACGCCTTAGAAAAAAAATATTTTCAACCCTTGACACTTTAGGCGCATTTGAGGCTTGAAGAAGAAAAACGCCTAGCATTTACCAATCATGACCACGCCTTGAGGTATTTTCACTCACCTTTTACTCCACTTACCACTTTGCATTTACCTTTACCATCTAAACTTGGCGCATTTTGACATGCAAGGAGGATGACTCTTCACATTCCATTGTTTTGTCTTCACTTGACTCATTTGGGCGCATTTCCACCTAGGTGAGGGATAAAAAAAATGCTGACTTGTTGACCCACTTTCCTCTTGGGCGCATTTTTATGTAGGAGAAGGACGAAACTTGTTGACTTGTTGACTTTCATTCATCCTTGGGCGCATTTTTGATGTGGAGGAGGATAAAGCATGTTACCACGTCCCTTGTGACCTTTCATCTTCTCCGTTTTCGTCTTCACATGCATGCATTTGGGCGCATTTTAGCCCTTGAGGAGGATGAAGCTGCCTTGACTCCTTTGACCTATTTGCAACTTGGGCGCATTTAGCATAGGGAGGTGGATGAAACACTTCAGACTTAGAAATTTTTTTGAATGCCTCCAGCTTGCATGTGGGCGCATTTCACAGGGGGTGGAGGATGAAGCATCATACTTAGAAATTTTTTAAAACTTCTTCATCCCTTGAGGGCGCATTTTACCCCTAGAGGTGGATGAAACTTTGCCTTAAAAATTTTTTTTGCTATCAACCTTGAGCTGGGCGCATTTTACCCCTGCTGTAGGATGAAACCCAACACTTAGAAAATTTTTAAACTTTCTCTTTGAGGGTGGGCGCATTTGGAGGTGGCAGGAGGATGAGAACATGTTGGAAATTTTTCAAACACCTTGAAGGCAGGCATGGCGCATTTTGAGGTACCTACAGGATGAGACTCAGACTTAGACGTTTTTTCCTCGTCTTTGCCAGCTTCATGCCTGCTATTTGTAGTAAGTCCTTTGAATTTCGCACCTTTGAAGCTCGGAATGGCTTGAAATTTTGCACACTGCATCCCCATAACCTTGTTGCCCTGTCGACACTGCCACTTTTAGTCACCTTGCTATTTTTAGCCTGTTTATGGAGGTGGTTTACTATAAATAGTAACCTCATGTTTCTGATAGCTCCATTGCTCCGATCGAGTTGAAATTTGAATGAGGCACTCCTCACCACGTGACCTTACTGTCGACATCGACGCATGCAGCTGATTTACTATTTTTAGCCAGTTTCCAAATTAACTTACTATAAATAGTAAGTGCTCCGTTTGACTTGAAATTTTATCAGCAGATAGCCTGAAGGACGTTGATCGCGGTGGTTTACACCGGTTTTCGAAAATTCTGACTTTTTGCACCTATTTTTAGGCTCTGAAGTTGGAAACCCTAATTCGCTCTGCATGCGCATCAAATGATCTCTGTTTCTCTTCGTTTCTGTGGCACTGCGATCGGCTCGTGAATCTGAACTGTTGGGAAGCGGCTGCCGGGACACACCTGCTAAAAATAGCAAGCTCCTTACTGAGTGAGTATCTCCGTTTGCATGTCACACCATCGCGAAGCTCTCGAAAAACCCATCAGGAATCACCTGACATGCAAAAGAAACCCTGACATGCAAACCCTAAAAAATAGCCTCTGAAGGCTGAATTCTGAAAGTGGTCGCCTCGTTTTGCATGTTATATCGTCGCGAAGGTCTCGAAAAACCCAGAAGGAATATGCAGACATGCAAAGAAAAATTCTGCATCTGCACCCTGAAATTCGTCCCGGAAGCTGGACTGCTAAAAATAGTAAGTTGTCTGTTTTTGCTCAAATTTTGCACGCAAGTAGTCTGATGTATTCTGAACGCTGTGTGACTGTTGGGATCTCAAAATAGCTGAAAAATTGCCCTGAATTGTGCACTTACTAAAAATAGTAAGTACCTTGGAATCTGATGAAAATTGGCTGGAAGCCTGCCGGAAACATGCTGACAACAATGTTAAGTTCAATTTTCAATTTACTCACTTTACTTGACCTTGGACTGACCAGAAACGATGAAACCCTAATTTGAGACTCGGCCAAAATTTCACGTTTAAACCCAATGACGGGCGTAATCCCGGAAAGACAGACAGTAGAAAATAGGGACAACGACAAAACAAACTAAAATCAAGCCAAAATTAGGGGGTCCCTATTTGCAATGGGGCGATGTGTGAAAAACGTCACAACAAGTGGCAATGAGATAGATGAGGCTGCCCACTAGTTGCCTGAACAAGGATTCATCTACTATAGGTGAGTTTGACTTAGCTGACAACTTGAGCCCTTTTTCCATGGGTGTGGAGGTGGGTTTGCAATCTTGCATTCGGAACTTATCCAGTAGACTTTGAACATATTTGGACTAGGAGATGAAGATACTGCTCTCGGTCTGCCAAACCTCAACACCTAAACAGTAATGCAAAAGTCCCAAATTTGTCATGTCAAATGTGTTGCACAAATCCTGTTTGATCTCAGTGATCAAATGTGCCAAGCTATCAGTAATGATCAAGTCATCCACATAGACAACAAGAATAAGAATATCACTACCAGTATGTTTGACATACAAATTAGAGTAAGATGGACTTCTTTGAAATCCATGATTTGTGAGGTACTTGTCAATCTTGATGTACTAAGCCCGAGGAGCTTGTTTCAGGCCATAGTTTTCTTTCACCAGTCTGCACACCTTGTGTTCTTTACCAACAACCTTGAACCCTGGAGGTTGCGTCATGTAGACTTCTTCCTTCAACTCATTGTTGAGGAAAGTACTCTTAACGTCCATTTGATGGACTTTCCAACCAAACTGGGCTACTAAGGCAAGAATGAGCCGAATGTTACTCATCTTGGCTGTAGGAGCAAAAGTCTCCTCATAGTCAATGGCTTCCTTTTGTGAGAACCCCCTAGCAACGAGACGAGCTTTGTACTTCTCAAGGGTTCCATTAGCTTTGTATTTAACCTTATACACCCATTTGCAGCGAATGGGCTTCTTCCCTGGAGGAAGATCAAAAAGGACCCAAGTGTGATTCTTCTGAAGACTCTGGTATTCAGCCTCCATAGCCTTATCCACTCAGGAATTCCTTTAGCCTCTGAATATGTCTAAGGCTCATAAACATTGTGAATGTTGCCCATGAGAGCAAAATTAACTATATGCTGCTATTTGCTCTTGTTTTTGGATGATCTCCCCTCAATGAGCTCATCATCATGAAGATCACCAATAGTCTTAGCCCACCATTCAGGCTGGAGAGGAGAAGTGCCAACATCAGATGTAATAGGAGGAGCTGGAATTGGTTGGGGAGTTGGAATAGGTTTATCAGGTGGAAGATCAATATCATTCGAAGGAAAATCAAGTTGAGCATCATCAAAGATAGAATCTTCATCATCCCTCCCATCAGGTGGACCTAATGGAAGACGAAAATCCAAATCAGAAGCCTTCAAAGGCTGATCCTCAGAATGCTGCACAAACGAGGAAAGGTGAAAAGGTCCTTGTTCTTCATCAAAGACAACATCCCGACTGAAAATGAGACGATCAGTGTCTACATCAATCAACTGGTAAGCCTTATGGTTGTCATTTACCTTGTGAACATATGCTTTTGACTCTTGGAATCCAACTTGGAGCGCTTGGCATTTGGAATCCATACATATGCTGAAGAGCCAAAGATTTTCAGATGACTGATCCTAGGTTTTCAACTAGTCCAAGCTTCCTCAGGAGTCTTCCCCTTAATAGCCTGTGTAGGAGACCGATTAAGGAGATAGACAACAGTATAGACTGCTTGTGCCCAATATTTATTAGGAACACTCTTGTGTTGTAACATGGAGTGGGCCATCTCAATGATTGTACGATTGCGTTGCTCGACAACACCATTTTGTTGAGGAGTGTAGGGTGTGGTTAATTGGCGTTTGATTCCATGTGTATCACAAAAGTTGGAGAAAGCAATAGAACAAAATTCCCCCTCATTATCTAACCTAAGAGTGATTATGCAAGAACCAAACTCTTTCTACTAAGGCCTTAAACTTCTAAAATACAATAAATACATCTGATTTTTGTCTAAGAAAGTACACCCACATTTTATGATTGAAATCATCAACACAAAGCAAGAAATACTTGCAACCAGTAATAGAAGGTGTATTTATTGGCCCACATACATCAGCGTGAACCAATTGCAGTACCTTAGAGGCTCGTGATGAGTCACCATTCGTGAACGATGTCCTGTGCTGTTTCCCAGCCTGACAAGCTCCACAAATGCCATGAGGCTGAGTCTGGATCTCAGGTAAACCAGCTACAAGTCCCTCCTGAGCTAGCTAAGAGAGATAGTGCACATTTAAGTGCCCATACCACTGATGCCAAGGACTGGTAATGGAAGAACTTCTGGCTGCCATGGCTAGCTCCAGAGAATCACTTGTATCGACAAGTCTGTATAGACCATGATCCTCAATACCAACAACTATAGTGGTGCGAGTCTCTCAATCAACAATGGAACATTTGTGTGCATTGAATACCACATCCAACTGAGGAGAATGTCGCATGATCTGACTAATAGAGAGAAGGTTTAGTTCCATGCCAAGGATGTAGTATACATTGAGGAATATGAGATTCCTCCCACTAGACTGAATTTGAATAGTGCCCTTACCAACAACTGTATACTCTTCACCTCCTCCAAAAATAACTGAGTCACTAAAGGGAGAGAAGTCTGTGAACCAATCACGCTGATGGGTGAAGTGTCACAAAGCACCTGAATCAATGTACCAGGTAAAGGACTTCACATGATCTATAGGTCTTTTAGCCATAAAAGCGTAAAAAGGAAAATTCCTTTCGCTCAGTGTGCTCAGCAACATCTGCTTTCTGTTGAGATCCTCCCTACTTCTGTTCAGAAGCCAAACGCTGACGACAATCCTTCTTCATATGACCATAGTTGTGGTAGTAATTACACTGGATGTTCTCAAAAGTTGGAATCCAAGGAATGCAGTGTTTGTGGCAGATAATGTGGATGTTCTCAGAAGCCAAACGTTGACAACAATCCTTCTTCATATGATCTTAGGGTTGCCCAAAGGTTGACCTGAGCCTTTCTGCTGCGAAGGCTGACCTTTCGCTTTGTTCTTAGGCTGAGACTTAGCTACAAAAGCTTGTTCTATAGAGGATGAAGAGGCACTACTACCAAATTGTTGTTTCCAGTGTTCTTGTTGCAAAAGGATGGTACAAAGTTCTGAAAACTTCAAATCAACATTAGTCAATGTAATGTTGAGGGTTTCAACAAAGTGCTCATAAGACTGTGGTAGACTTTTCAAAGTGATGACTACCATGTCTTCTTCCTCCATCTTCTTACCAATCGCCTCCAACTGATCATGGATGTCCTGAATCTTTGTCAGATGCTCCTAGAAGGATGTTCTCTCATCCATCATGATGGAGAACAGTTGGTTCTTGAAAAAGAATGCACGGCTCTTGTTGGAGGTTTCATGCAAGGTTTTCAAATGCTCTCAAATCTCAACAGCTGATTTGCTTGATGGAACGTGTGGAAGTTGATCATCGGTAACTTAAAGCTTAATGAGCATCACCGCTTCACGATTTTGCTCATCAAACTTTTCCTGGTCTTTACCTGCCATTGTGGGACGAGTAGCATTGCCGAGAAGAATCTGATCAAGGCAGTGATATTTGAAAATAGTCATCATTCGCTGCTTCCAAGTATTATAATTTCTGTTGTTGAATCGTTGACTGCCTTCCAACATAATGTTGGTCAAAGATGTTATCTTTCATGCTTTCCGAAGCATGGAAAACGAGATACAAAGAAGAGGCTAAATGCATGAAACCCAAGACACGAATTGAAAGGTTTTGAAAACTGAGGTAGGTTTTGGCACAAAGATTGAGGTAAACCCAGTTGCACAAATCCCCAAGCACGAATTTTGAGGCACCCAAAAAATTCTGATGACTACCCAAAAATCTTCTCGAAAAACCCACAAAAAATCCGTGATCAGAAAAAAATTTCGGCTTCAGATAGGGGATTTATTTAAAACCCTAGGGAAGAATTACTCAAAATTTTTTCTAGAGACAAAAAATGCTCAAAAAGGTCACGGGATTTTGTAGAAAACACGTCTCAAAAGCTAGGTTGCGCTTAGAGAGGAAACAAAAAAGACATCACAGAGTCGTGGATTTTTGCAGTTAGAAATCGCACTAGATCAGATGACCAAGGGAACTCAGAAATCGCGTCAAGAAAAAAAAGAAGTCGCGCTCAAAAATTACTTAAAAAAAAGTGTTTCTGAAACAAAAAAAATTGCCTCCAAATGGTACAACAAAACCTCCAGGTTGTGATTTTATTTAAAACCTTGGTTGTGCGGGTTGAAAAGACAACCCAAGTCGCGAATGAAGACAAAATTGAGAAACGCGGGTTGAGAGGGCAAAACCCAGGTCGCAAATGAAAAAGAAACCAAGATGTGTGCAGATAGAGATGAATTGTGCCGAAAAAAGCAGAGAAGTGACGCCTTCACAAAACGTGATTTCAAGAAACCTGATCTCAGAAAAAAACGCATCCAGCAGGCCCAAAGAAGTTTGAATTACAGCTTTTAAAAAAACAACAAAAATCTTAATAGAAAAATCGTTTTTCAAAATAAACCTCAAGAGTTTGTTTAGAAATTCTAGAAAAATAATTTTTTTTAATTAACCTACTCTGATACCATATTACAAGAGGTAGAGATGGTAAAAAAAATGTTGATATTTACATTAGAGATGAAATCTCTTTATAATGTACACATATTACAAAAAATGGCAAGTTTCTAAAAAGAAACTGCAGAGAATCAAACAAACGATCTTACCTACAGTATTATACAACATTGAGCATTAATTAATTAATTACTAAATATTATTTTAATAAGAGCTAGAAGACGAAATAGCAATTGCATATAAAATGCATTAGAATGAACATTATGAATGCGAGGTTGAGACACCGTTTACAAGCACCAATAAAAGTCCCTAGTGCAGAGCTGATAGTTTTGAGAATGTCTTCATTATAAATAATATTCTTTTGGGAGGTGAAAGTGGGAAATCCAGACCAGTAGATGTGAAGGGTCAAAACCTGCATTCCTTGGCTTCACAAACAAGCGTGCCTGATGGTATAATTAATATCTGCCTTCCAATGCTTTATTCTCATCAGCTATGTGAATGGCAATAATTAGAAAGTGTCCGTTAGCCAAAAGTATGATATTGGGGCCCTCTCCAGCTGCAAGATCTTACTGGTCCATTCCTCCATAAACCCCAGTTTTGTGTGTATGTCCATGAATTTACAGATGGGGGCATGACTACAGAGATACAACATAATATCAGAAATAATTTCAGGGTTGATGACAACATGCAGTCATTGCTTCACTCTTTTAGAGGCAACCATTAATACTCTGGATATGATTAGATTTTTGTAGCTTGGTAGACAGTGATGAGACAGCGGTCTGCAAGTGATTCTCAACACTCTGGCTTCATTGTTCTGCAAAGGATTGACTGGGTCCTGCCTTGTTTGTGTAAAGTTTCAGGGGCAGGGAGAGCTTCATGCTTCTGTGCACCCCAACTCTGAGCTTCCTTCCAACCTGTTTTGGCAAGGTCTATGAGCTGGGACAGAGTCACCAAAATAAACAGCTGCACCGAAATACAGAAATCCTTAGCTCCTTCCTTTACAAACCCCAGAGCCCTCATCACAACCAGTTCATCTTATATGTGGCTTCTGTGAACCTTTTATTGGCAGATGTTACTATTTTTTTCCAAGTATACTGCCATTTTGAGGATTATCTTTTAGAAATTCATTTGATTTCTCAAGTATTATTACCTTCACATACATAGAATTAATAATTCTGTTTTAATTTCAAAGAGCACTTCAGAGAACATTTTATTGTGTAACTTAAATTTTCTTGCTTCTTTTTATATTGATCTTGATTATTGGGGGCATCTGTAGGTAGTATTTTTGGTATGCGGACTCTTATTAGCTCCTATCTGTTCCAATCCGTGTTATGACTTTTGAAGTATTTTAGAAAGCTTTATATAGGTTACCTGTGGTTCCTTGTTGCTCATTTTCCGAGAGCAATATATAAATTTTCACTCTTAGAGATTGACCAAGCTTCCGTGTTCTCTTTTCTAATTAATGGAAGCTCATTTGAAGAGCATCACTAACTGCATCTGGCCTCATACTTAATGAAATTGTGAAAACAAACTCTATTTACTGCATACATTATTCACGACTTGAAATATCTTTGAGAAGCCGTCTCATATTCCATAACTGCAATTATTATTTATTTACTAGAACGAATGATGAACAGTTGTGCTTCTTAAAACATTTCTTTCATTGTTTTCAAGTACTTACAAACCATTATTTTTGAGACTTTTAACTTTGCATTTCTGTGACTTCCTGTATTTTGGCAGACATTTCTCTCACTGTTTTACAGTGCCTCAAAATCATTAAACCTTGTCTGTTTTATACCTTTTTGCTACGTATATACTTGAACTTTTTGATGCTTTGTTAGACATCAGTGTCCTTGTTTTCCACTACCTTGAAGCCATTACAATTTTTTAATAAAAGACTATTAGCTTTTTGTATGAAATGTAACTTGTTGCAGTTAACTCCAATGTGGATGCAGAATCAAGAACTTTTTATGGTGGATAGTTGTCATCATATTATATGTACAGTGTCTTAAATATACTGTTGAATTTGTGCAGGCTCGTAAAGGGACGAAACATTCCAGGCATGTGCCCAACAGAGACCTGGATACTGTTTTAAGTATTCATAATCCAACTTTTGACTCGAAGAGGTCAGAGCAGAAAAGCCCTGTATTGAAGCTGGTTTTACATCCCCATCTTAGGAAGCACATGAAGTTGCATCAGGCTGAGGGATTTGAATTCCTACAGAAGAACCTTATATCAGAAGAACCTGGCGGTTGTGTTTTGGCACACGCACCTGGCACAGGGAAAACTTTCCTTGTTATTAGTTTTATTCAGAGCTTTTTGACCAAGTACCCAGATGAGAGACCATTAATTGTTGCACCCAAAAGTATTTTGTGTTCTTGGATGACTGAATTTAAGAAATGGCAAGTGGAAGAGATTCCTGTGCACAATTTATATGAGGTTACCAATAAGGCAGAAACATTGAGATGCAAGCAGCTGCAGACACTCCGAGAGTGGAAAGAGAATAAAAGCATTCTCCTTGTTAGTTATTCACAGTTCTCTAGCATAATTTGTGAGAATGCAGAAAATGAAATGACAGCATGCTGCCAAAAACTCCTTCTTGAGGGTCCAGGATTGCTGGTTTTAGATGAGGGTCACTTCCCTCGAAATAAAGACACCAACATAGTAAATGCACTAACCCGAATACATACCAGGAGACGAATTTTATTGTCTGGTACACTCTACCAAAACAATACCAAAGAGCTCTTTAATCTTTTGGAGCTTACAAGGCCTGACATTCTACAACTGGACACCTTTCAAGCAATGTTCAGACGGTTGATCACAAGTATTCCTGGAACTGAGATGTTTCAAAAGTTGCTCCACAAGAGGCATTCTACAGATCCACTGCGGAGAATCTTCTGTGATGTGCTTGATCATGCGCTACGACCGAGTAGCTGTGAAGAGGAGAAAATGTCTGCTTTGAATGCTCTTCAAGAGTTAACTGCACTATTTGTACACTACTATAAAGGAGATATACTAGAGGATTTACCTGGACTGGTTGATTATACTGTCAAACTGGAACTAAATGAGAAACAAAAAGGAATGCTTAAGAAACTACAATTTGTAGGAAATAGAATGCGCAGAGATATCATGTCTGCAGCAATATGCATACATCCTTCACTCTATGGGGAGAATATTTCAGGATGGTTAGAATCAGATGGGAAAAATATTGGAAGTATGTGTACAAGTATGCATGCGGAGGATCCAAATGATGGAGTGAAAACCAAGTTTGTGCTTGACTTACTGTCCCTCTGTGAATTAACCAAGGAGAAACTTGTAGTTTTTAGTCAATACCTTCCACCTTTGACTCTGTTAGAAAATATGATAATGGCAGAAAAGAAGTGGACCAAAAGTCGAGAAATTTTGAGATTGGATGGTGGTAATCAAGCAGAAGTCAGGGGAAGTATAATTGAACAGTTTAACAATAGTCCTGATTCAAAGCTTCTGTTGGCCTCTATCAAGGCATGTGGAGAAGGTATTTGCCTCACAGCTGCTAGTCGTGTTATAATATTGGATATTCCTTGGAACCATTCAATCTCTAGACAGGCAATTAGTAGAGCTTATAGAATTGGTCAAAAAAAGAAGGTATATGCATATCGCCTGGTTGCTGTAGAAACACAGGAAGAGGGCATTCATCAAGTTTCCTTGAGAAAGGAACTTATGTCAAAGATGGTTTTTGAAGGAAATAAGCAATCTGAAGATAAAATCTCGCTTTTGGCTGAGGTAAATCAAGATGACTGTGAAGATATGTTCTTCCAAAGTGGCAGTCCTTTAAGGCAGAACCTCCATTCATTGTACAAGCAAATATTGGTGTAAACAGTAAAGGAAATACACTGTACAGATTTTCTACCCAAGGTATTTTGTATGCTTTTTCAGCAGTGGCATGTTCATAACTGTCATTTTCCCGTCCCTCATGACCAGTTAATTGTTTTCTACCTGTCATTTAACGTCTCCTCAGCAGTCACTTTTTTTGTCCGAGTATTTTGTTTATAGCCTGTTAAACTTGGGGAAGCTTCGGCTAAAAGCTGAACGGTTCTGCTCACTTGGTCTAATCTCAGTTTGCTTTTGAATATTATGAAAGTGTTTTTTGGGTTTTTGAAATATGAACTTTTCCTCGTATATTTTAATTTTTTCTCCCACAGTTTCTTCTTAGCAGGGGCAGCAAAAAGGTGATTTGCTTGGGTTCTGAAAGCAAAATGCCTTTGTATTATTCTTGGCAGAAAAGACGTTAAATTCACCAATATGTGATTTGTGTGTTAATGGTAGGAGCGTTTAAAGTTAAAACTGATAGGGAAAATATAATTAGGATAGTTGTTTGCATTTAGTTGGGCATTTGATAACTAAACTCGTAAGTTTATACGATGTATTATTAAGTTTGGTCTAAAAGATGTATCATCAAGTTTGGTCTAAAATTGAGTTGTATGTGATAAACCTTCGATGTCAATGTACTCTCTATTCATAAAAGCTGAACATATATTTTTTTGTTGGAGTTTTTTTGTTTTTGTATTTAACAAGTGTCTGGGTGTGGCAAGTACTTGCCTATCTAGTACTGCAATAATTATATTTGTTGGGTAGTCGATAAATTATTTGTGGATTACCAATTCAAGGGCAGGTCAGATAATAGTTTGAAATAATAGATTCTTGCAGGTCATGTATTGCAGTCGCACAGTCAAGTATCTATTTTTGTAGAATTGAAATACAAGTATTTGTTATGTAGTTGATGGATGAGTCATGACAAGAATTTAAAGGTAGGTTGTATAATAGTTTGAGATCAACAAATTATTGCAAGTTGAATGTATAATGATTTGATTAGGTTTATGAATATTATAGTTGTGAGGGTTGACTTTGACCCCAAATTTGATTCATACTAGATGCAACTATAATTGACATAATTGAAGTTGAGTTTGTTTATTAGAATATATATTAAATATTTATGAACAAATGTGGTTTTTTTAAGAACCTGTAATGTGATTGGTTGATTTTTGAGTTTGGGGCATAGAAAATGAATTAATTCTTTATTAGTTCTAAAATTAAATTAAATATTTTGAAGTAAATAAAATTATTTTAAAAATGTTATCAGAAGAAATAAAACAACTTAAAATTGATATCGTAGACATACATTTAAAATATTAAAAAAAATAAAATAAAAAAATTATTACATAATTTTAAAATATTGATATAGATATTTAAAATGCATTTTAGTTTCAATATATATTTTAAATAACTATGGATTCTACATTATTTTTGAAGTATGATTATTGCATGATGATCTTTACTACATAATGTCTTAATCTAATTATTATATTAGAATTTTTTTAATCTTCTAAAAACATTTCATCATCATATCCTACCAAATGCAAAATAACAAATAGAAAACAAGTATATATATTTTTAATTAACAATGTATTTTTTGTTTAAATATTAAAATTAATAATAAAATAATAATAAATCAATAAAATTATATGAAAACTATTAATTAAAAATAATATTTATTAATATTTTCAAAATGCTATTATCATGTGAAAATAATATTATGATAAAATACTAGTAAAAAATAATTATTTATTAATAAATACTAAAAAAATAATTTATTAATAAACACTTAAAAATAATTATTTACTAATAAATGGCAATAATTCTTGTTAATAATCATTTATAGATAAGTATTACTTAAAAAGTAAGTTAATAAACATAAAAAATCAAAATTTAATAAGAACTATTAGTATTTTTTAATATTTGTATTGATATGTACTATATTATAATAGCATATCTTAATTCTTTATGGTTATTTTTGTCTTTGATTTATAATGGGTACTAAAATAACTATTTTTCTTCCAAAATTTAAGTATTAGTTTTAGTATTTTTTTAATAGACATTATGAAATTATAACAAATAATTTTTTAATTTTTTTTTGATTAGTTAAGTAGATTTATATTAATATGAAAAAAAGTAAATAGTTTGAGCCTTGACTGGGCGACCATTGGCACTATGCCATCCAAAAAACCACAAAAAGCCTTTCACCAGGCAACCCATATGCATGACTAAACACCTATTATAGACCGAAACTAAGTATAGAATAAAATAAAGATTGAACTACATAAACAAGTACCCACAAAATTCATTTCCTGTGAAGCTATTTTGAACAACCATACCCAACCTAGACCCAAATCACCATACCCAACCTAGACCCAAATCACCAGACAAACTTCTATGCAAATACCCTCAATTCTTGCTTCCAAGCCAAGTCTTTGAACTCAACCAACTTGAATTTCTTTCTCAGAAATTCAACCCCTGTACTCGCCAGCCTCCTGTGCTCTTGCAGGTCGAACCCCGTCACATCCAACAGAAAGGGATAGTAGTTGACCAATGCCTCTGGATCATTTAGCAGGTGAAGATCCTTCAGCCACAGAATGCCCTTCCCCAGGCGTGCAATAGCCAGAGCCTTGTTGAGACCAACCAACATGTCCTTTCTGAACAAACTCCGCATGATTACCCTGGCTTCAACTTTGGGCACCTTGACATCCAACAAACTAGCCAAGACACAAGAGGAAATGTCTGATTCCAATTGATAACCTTTTACTTCCTCCATAAAATTTTTCCCCATTACATAGACCAGTGCCACAAAAACTAGGTAATCCAGATGACGAGTGAGACATTGAAGCAGAAGAGCGGTGATCTTCCCTTCAAAGGCAATTTGCCTCTTCGAACCCTTGAGTTGTATCAGTGTCACCATTCCACCCATTTCTAACTCCTTGGCCAAAACCTGTAGAATAAACCTGCTTGTGAATGCACTAGAGGCCAACAAAGGTTTGCCAATTTAATGCAACATATGCCGTGCGCTGTGGATAATAGTAGAGAAGCTGGTGAAGCATCCTTGTAAGGACATCATGGGCTAATTTTTCCAGCAAACAATTATGTTTTATACATCCTCTAGAGCCTTCCTTTTCACACACGTGCAAACATCAATAGGACAACCGCCACCTTGCCACTCACAAGCCATTCGTTAAAATTGCCTCAAAATTAGAGAGGAAGTGCCTCGCTTTTTGACCTCGCCTAAGTGTCTACCACCTCACCCACCCTTGTGAGGTG
This sequence comes from Sequoia sempervirens, assembly GCA_007258455.2. NCBI lineage: Eukaryota > Viridiplantae > Streptophyta > Pinopsida > Cupressales > Cupressaceae > Sequoia > Sequoia sempervirens. Next base: position 46,975 of record VDFB02122555.1, read on the forward strand.
GCACCTGCCTAGCTGCCCAAAACACTTAGCTATCTTCAAGAAATTCCAGGCTCACCTCCCTTAAGGAAACCCCTTCAGCTCCTAGGTTTGATAGATAATCAACCTCTTGATTCCCTTCTCTTAGAATATGAGTTATTTCATAATTTTCGAGGATCTTCAAATGTGACATTATATCCTCTAGGAGGGCATTCAACTTCCAATTCTATAGTTTTCCCGAGCGCAAAGCATTTACTATTATAAGAGAGTCCCTTTCAATGATTACATTCCTTAGTTTTAACTCCAAACATAGTTTGATCCCAAACGAGGTTGCCTGAAGCTCAACCCAGTTGTTGGTGCTTGACATAAGTGGCTTTGCCAGACTACCCACCACCTTGCCCCGCCACTTCCTAATAATGCACCCAACAACCAATTGCCTCTTGCTGCCCCATCGAAATTTAATTTGAACCGACCTCGAGCTAGAGGGAGCCATTTGACAATTTTACATTCTTTCACCTTGCCACCCACCCCAAATTGGGAGGGAACTTTCAACCCATTCCACATCTTCAAAATTTTTGTGTTCTAGCTAGAGAAGTAAGTACTTGCTTTTATAACTTTTTCTGCACTTGTGTTCATCACCTCAACCATGCTTGCCTCCAATTTGATTAGGAAGGATGATAAAGGCAAGGCCTTATCTTTGAAAATTCTTCGATTCCTTTCTTTCCAAACTTCCCACAACAATAGAGGACTCAATTTCCAAACGCCTGCATAGACCGATCCACCTCCCATCCTTGGCCAACTTTTTAGCCAACCCAAGAAGTGCCCAGGAGATACAATGCTAAGACAAAGCTTGGTGCATAACCAATCCCATCATTGTTTTGTAAAGGATAATTAATAAAGAGATGATCACATGACTCCTCTGCTGCCTTACAAAGTATACACCTTGAGGGTCCGATGATACCAAATTTCTTAAGTCTCTTTGATGTCAATACTCTGCCCTGGATAGCTACCCACACAAAAATCCTTGCCTTAGGGAGACAAAATTTGTTCCAGCACAAGTCACTAGGAATGTCTGACACTAATTCCTCTCTTGGATAGGATGTTGTAACCATCCTTGGCTCAGTAGGAGCCCGAGGTGACACCACAACAATGAAGGGCGTCTTGACCTCCTCTCAAGCAAATTGGGTGCTGACTAAGAATATCTTTGAATGCTCTGACTTCCTCTACGCTCAAACCCAAGTGAGATGGGTCCTTCCAGTGCCAAGAATGAATACCATTTGACTCTTCAATGATCAAGAAATCCCTGACACGAGAGCCCCAGATCCTCTTTGTTACTTCTTTCATATTCAATAGATTATCATAGTTGGCCAACTTGCTGAATCCACCCCAACAGTCCTCCCAGAAAAGTGTCTGGCTGTCATCACCCAAGTCCCATGATAGGAAATCAAGGACTAGATCTCTGCAACTACAAATGAAGTTCAAAACTTGAGAGCCTTTTGTAGTGACCGAGTTGTGAAGAAGCTAATTAGGTCTTCCTCTAGGTATTTGGCTTTTAAAATTTTCACCCATTTAAGGTCCGACCGAGCATACATGAGCCATGCTAATTTCGCTCCTAGTGCTTTGTTTGAAGATCCAATTTCTTAATGCCCGCCCCAGCTGCCTCCCTCAAATTGCAAACCTTCTCCCATTTTATCAGAGGAAACTTTCTTTGATTTGAGCCACCTTGCCAAAAAAACTGCCGCATCTTTTGATTAAGATTATTGCAAGTGTGGCTTGGTAGAGGAAGGCATGATAACATATAGATTGGAAGAGCAACCACTACTGATTTTATAAGAGTTAGACGACTAGCCCATGAAAGCCAACATCCTTTTCAGGAGGACAATCTGTGATCCATCTTGGACAACAGAGGATCCCATAGTTTACCAGAGTGTTGGCTTGGAGCCAATGGAAAACCAAGATATTTACATGATGGTTTTCCTTTCTTGAACCTTAAAACTTGCAAGATTTGTTTTTCCAAAGACGAATTGACAAAAAAGAAGAAAATTTTAGATTTTTCTGAACTCACCTCTTGACCTGAGGCAGAGGAGTATTTTGAGAGAATGCCTTTGAAAGTTCTTGCTTCCGCCACTCTAGCTCTCCCCATAAGCAAGTTATCATCTACAAATTGTTGGTGGGTGACTGGTGGTAGGGAACTAGTTATTTGCACTACTCTCAGTTTCCCTAAAGCAGACGCGTGAGAGATAGCTTGACCCAAAGCTTTTGCCATTAAGATGAATAGAAAAGGAGACAAGGGGTCCCCTTGTCGAAGTCCTTGAGATACTTCAAAAAAACCATGTGGGGAGTTGTTGATTAAAATTGAATACCTTGGGCATGCTATCCAAGAAAAAATCTAGTTGATCCATGTGGAAGAAAAACCAAAGGCCTCCAAGGTTTTGAACAAAAATCTCCAGTTCACTTTGTCATAGGCTTTCCTTATATCCAGCTTGAGAATCATTGATGGGTTTCATGTATTTAAAATTGAGTGAATGGCTTCTTGAGCCACAATTACACCATCAAGGATCGAGCGACCTTGTACGAACCTCGTTTGTACTGCAGAGATCAAGCTTGGAAGTATAGCCTTTAGTCTGTTTGCAATTGACTTTTCTAGAATTTTGTAGATTATGTTGCAGAGAGAGATGGGCCTAAAGTCCTCCAATCTGTCTGGTTTCTCTTTCTTTGGTATGAGAGCAATGAAAATATTGTTCATTTCCTTCAAAACTTTCCCTGACGCTCTAGAATCTTCAATGTCGAAAACCAAATCCTGACCCATGATGCCCTAGCCGTGTTGAAAAAATGCAGCTGAGAAACCGTCATAACCCAAAGATTTATCTAAATGTAATTGAAACAGGGCTAATTTTATCTCCTCTTCAAAAAAAGGCTTTTCCAAGAAATACTTTTTCTCGGCTAGCACCAACTTTGGAATGCAACTAACAAGCTCTTGTTGTGCCTGAAGGTTTGAACCTTCCCAATCATTCAGGAGATTCTTAAGAAAATCTACCGCAAATTTTGTAATATGCCTAGGTTGCTCCAAAATATTACCATCCACCATTCTCAACCTTGAGATTCTATTGATTTCACGCCGCATTTTGGTGGAGTTGTAAAAAAACTTCGTGTTCTTATCCCCTTCACTTAACCATAGCTCTCAAGATTTTTGTCACTAGAAAATCTCCTCTTTGGCCAAGATATCGTGCCAGCTGTTAAGGAGGTCCTTCTCCTGGAGGTATCTTGCATTGTCCATACCTTGTATAATCATTTCTTCATTTAGATCAGAGAGTTCATCTTCAATGCACTTCTTTTCTTCAAATATATTTTTAAAGCTGAGCTTATTCCACTCCTTTAACTACAATTTGATGTGTTTTAATTTTTCCACTAGAGTAAACATTTTTGAACCTTCCACCTCAACTTCTCCCCACCACTGAGAGGTGAGAAAGAAATTTGGGTCTTTTAACCACATGTTTTCAAATTTGAATGAACATCTGGGTGGGCATACCTCCCTAGCCAATTCCAAAAGGACATGAAAGTGATATGAACATGGGCATGGGAGGATCTTGCATTATAGGTTGACAGGAAAAGCTACCAAATTACCCAAAAAGAAAAATCTGTCCAACTTCTCAACAATTGAACAAATTCTGAGCCTTCTATTGGTCCAAGTAAAATTTCCATTGGCCAATGGTAACTCGATTAATAAATTCCTCCAACCAAAGGCTTCGAAGTCAATCTGCAACTGTAGTTTCCTAGACACTCCCCCATGTTTGTCTTCTAAATGCAAAGTGGCATTGAAATCCCCACCAAGTAAACACGGTCCCTGCACATGAGTGTGACAAAAATGCTCGATTTCTGTCCACACCTAACACTTTTCTAAGCACAATATGGGACCATACACATTGACCAAACTAAACTGAATATTCGACGCAAAGCTTCTTATTGAGCAATCCATCCACCTATTGCCCATTGCTAGAAAATCTAGAGCCACAGAGCTTGGTTGCCAGAGAGTAATGAGACCCCCAACCGCACCGTTTGACTCCACTGCTAGCCATTTCCAAGCGCCCATTCTTCTTCCAAAAGCCAATACCTTTGCTTTTCCCAATTTTTTTTCTGGTAACATACAAATTTTTCCCTGTGAAACCATTAGTTGATCTTGCACCAGACGACATTTTTTAGGGGTGTTCAAGCCCCTAGCATTCCAAGTAAGGATTTTCATTGCTCTTCAGGAAGGGGATCTCCCTTCCCTACTTTTAGCATATCCATGATCTTTTTCTATCCCACCGCTTCGCCATCAATTTTTAGCTTTTCTACAATTGGCACTCTTCCTTGCTTCTTATGTTCCCCATAGTGTGGGGAAAGGACCTCAGCCTTATATTGACAGATACCCAACCCTTCTTGATCCATCTTAAAGTTCGCTTCCTCCTCATGATTAGGGACAAGGGTTTCGTCCTCCAACCCTTCGGTCTCCATCCAAGCATCTTCCGCCAATTGAGGCATAGAGAAGGGCTCTGTCTGTGCTTCTTTAGCTTCTTGGGCTAGTTCTGCTAGCTCCTTACTCACCTCAATCAATTAATTCAAGTTGTTGTTCCTTAGGTTGTTATTTATGATGTTCAACACGTCACAAACTTTGTTATTGAGAGCTATGTTGATATCTTTAGGTGGTGCCTTAGAATAAACTACTATTTGATCTTCGATGTTGGTGTTACCCTGTTCTGATTGCTCCTAATGAGACAAGGGTGGATCTACCTCTCCTCCTTTCCCTGATGGAGTCGTCGCATCAGGAGTAGGGTTGTAGGGAATATTTCCTATCCTAGATTGAGGATTTTTCCAAGATCACCAACCTAGGGTTCTGATCCAATTGCCTTGAGGCCTAGGCTCAAACACCAGGGGTTGCTTCAGAATGCCCTAGTCGGTGTGGATTTCCAATTCCTTCCATCTGGTGCTGTTAGGTGGGTTCTCCACACAAATACACACATAAGTAGTGATCCCATCTTCATTTGCCCATTTGTTTGCTCAATTGTACTTGCCCAAGTTATCACCTATCTCCTCTAAGATATTGGCTTGGCAGAATTCATATGGGAGCTTAGGGACTTTGTACCAATCTTGAACATAGGATAACTGATGTCAGAGCAGATCAAATCCCACTTCCCATTTCCACATATAGAATCCAAAACCATCCATTAACTAGATGCCTTCCAAAATTTCATTGCAAATTACTAAAGAAGGGAAAATTACAATAAAGAAGTCATTCGCCAGATACTTGAAACCCATTTCTGAGCCCCATCTTCCCTACCACCATCTAATCAAGGCATCCCAATTCAAATTAGAACCAAACCATTTCATTATGAGTCCCGACTCTTCCAGTCTTTTAATTGACGGGCCAACCATTTGGATCCCAACACCATGGTTTGGCGATCTACCCTCCCAAATTCATCATTGGCTCTCTTGGATGACCGAGAACTAGACTCCCTTCTTCCTCCATTCCTATGCCTCGCATCCAAGTTTGAATTTTTTTCCCGTTGCTTATCACTATGGGGATCAAACCAAGGTTTACCATTGAATCTTTGATTTTTTTCCTTGTTGTTGCTGCCCAGACCAAGCTTTGCTCGCATGAAGATGCGAATTACCTCCCTTATCATCATCACACCAAACCTCCGACCGCGCTCGGTTTTGAAAATCCTTTGTTGAACGATCTTGCTCCACCTCAGCACCCCAGGATACGTCCTTCCCCTTTCTCTTGTCTCCCCGCTCCATTCAATTTGGAAGAAAGACGCCATCTTGCTCTACCTCGCCTTGATGACCTTCAACCCTAGCCCTCTACAAATTTTCGCTCCTCTCGCACTACTCGATATGTTTTATGCTTCTATGATCATTATTATTTTAAGTGCTTTGAGCAAAATTTTAAGAGAAACTACACTACCATTCTTGAAGGTGCAAATGAAGAGAAATGAAGCTAAGAAAGGTGGTTGTTTAAATTTTCATCAATAAGAATTAAATTATATTTATTTTGTATAGAGTAAGTGCATTACAATACAACATGATTAGCACTTATCAAAACCAAAAAAATAGCAGAGTTGTTTAATTATTTCTTGTACAACCGCTATACCACCTTACAATGGCTTATACATATCAGTGTTCTATATCACCCTATACATTAAATTATACCTATCAATGTTGCTATACAGTCTTACATATAGCCTATACATTGTATGTGTAATTTCTATGTAGTATATCTAAAAAAAAAAACAAAACAGAGTATCGCTTAAATGGCCTACTTAAAGCTCATCCTCCAGGCTCCTGCATTCGTTGTAGGATTCCATTTTGCTCCAATTTTCCAATACTTCAATGACTTCCAATTCATCATTGGAGAATCCCATTTCTATCTCATGGCTATCATTTGAATGCATTCTAGGTGCTTTAGTCATTTGGGTCTTCTTAGCTGCAACTTGCTTATCATTTGATTCTTTATGGAATGCCTCTAAAACTCCCATGAAAACTGATGGATTAGGTTGGCCATGTTGCCAGGAATTCTCATCTTTGATATCATATTGGTTGATGTGGACTAATCCATCCTTTAGCAACTTGTTTTCAACTATCTCCATTTTTTCCATTACATTATAAAAACAACAGGTCCATTCGCTGATATGCACATGGGTTTCATACAAAAATTAACAACAAATAACTGCTGGGCAGAGGGGAGTCAAGCAAATGAAGAACTAGTGGTTGTTGCCTTCTATGATGGTTGCCTCATCATCCTCTTGAATGGTATCACGCATAAATTGTTTCTCTATCAAAACCACTTCATCAACATCAACATCTGCTAGATTCCCATCTTGTGGGTTTAGTTACTGGGGTCCTCTCTGTCTATTAGGCTCGGTTGCCATATCAATTTATCTTTGTAGTTCCTCAACAACCCTTTGGAAAATCTCCGCTTCTTCTAGACAACATGCATGGCCACCTCTACCCTCTTCCCTTCTGATAGTTGCTGCCCTATCTCTTATTGTTTGCATGATTTTTTCCATTGAAATTTCCACATGTAGTGAAACTTGCAAAGCAATAGGGGTAAATGTGAGTTTCTTTGAAAACTTAGTAAGTACCCTCTTGACGCCCTTGAACTTATCATCATTTCTCACTCTCCATATATGCCACATTATCTCATTACAAAAACAAAACTAGAAGATCTTGTAATCAACTTTAATCTTGAAATTACATAATAGAATATCTTGCCAATTGATTTTACCACTTTTGTCCCAAATTTTCAAGTTATGACAGAATAAATTCCAGATTTCTTGTGCATAAAAACATTCAAAAAGTATGTGTTTGACCATTTCAGGTGTCTTGCAAGGACTGCATATATCAACATGCTCAAAATTAGTTTTGTAAGAGATTTTTTGAAGTAAAACTAACCATCTGAAGCAAGATTTTTTTGGTTCCATAGAAGAATTCCAAACAAAAGAAAGGGTTTTTTGCCAATCCTTTACATAAAGTTTAAGGTTCCAACATTTATTAACATGATCAATAATAGAGGAGCTATCAACAAGTTCAATATAAATAGTTTTAGCCTTAACATTAGCAATATTAGTGCCATCTTTCCAAACTAAGCTATCAACAAAATTAGCCTCTTTCTCAACCTTTCTAGGAAAGAAAGCATTTTTGTATGCTTCCAGTAAAGTCAAGTAGGTTCTCATATTAGAAAAAGGTAAATCAAAATGGTCCTTGAGGCAATCCCGGCTTTTAATCTCACCATTTTCAAGAATATCAACAAAGGATTTAACACCTTTCATATTCCAGCTTTTGGCCAAGCAGCCTTGAAGCAAGACGAGAGCTTTACCTTTATGCTCTAGGTCCCACCAAATGGAACTTTGAAGCTGACATTTTGTATTTTTCTTGAGGGAAAGATTGTAGGATTTGAGCTGCACATTGTGTTTTATTAGGTCCCAAGCCTTCCACAGGCTCTTAAAAATGAATGACCCAATCGGAACCATAGAGAGTTTACTGAGGAGAATGTCAATCAGGGGTAGGTGTTTTCATGCCCTGGCTTGTTTAGGAACAACCTGAAGGATGTTGTTCTAAACCAAAATTTTTCAAGGTTCACTTCCATCTATTTGAGGATTCATTTGGTTGCTAGGGCCACCCCTTGCATTCTGAGGTCTTTCATACCAATGCCACCTTGGGATTTATTGATACATCGGTGCCACCTGACTGATTTCCTCTTCCTATTTCCTTTACCATCAGACCACAAGAAGTTTTTGACTCTCTTTTGAATGTCATTGACTTGATAGCTACTGAAGAGCCACATAGAGGCGAAGTAGATGCTGGAGGAAGACATGAGTTTTTGGCATACCTGGATTCTGCCAGCTAGAGAGAGGTATTTCTTGTTCCATCCTTCAAGTTTTTTCTCAATCTTGGACTTAACCCAGTTCCACATTTCTTTAAGGTCAAGGTTAACTACAAAGGGTATTCCAAGGTATCTCACCAACTTTTTGGCCGCCCCCCCCCACTAAAAACCAAATCTGGCAAGCCAGTCAGGAAGATCATGCTTCCAACCTAGAAAGGTTGATTTGGCTTTGGATAATCTAGCTCCTAAGGCTTGGTAGAACAAATTAGGATTTTTCATTAGAGATTTTATGTTGTTCTCATCCAGGTCCAGAAATATAGAAGTGTCATCTACAAACTGAACATTTACCAGTTCACTTTTTTTTGGCAAGCTGATCCCTTTTATTTTGGGAGAGAGGGTGTAGTATCTTAACAAATAGAAGAGAGCATCTAAAGCGATTACAAAGAGGGTAGGGGCTAAGGGGTAGCCTTGTCAGATAGACCTTTCAAGGTGGATTTTTCTAGAGAGCATGCCATTTACATCAATTTGGGCTGAAGCATCCCTGAGAAGCATGTCACCCATGCCAAGAACTTGCTAGAAAAACCAAAGGCTAGGAGGATAGTTCTTAAGAAACTCCATTCTACCCTATCATTGGCTTTCTCAAAGTCCAGAAGTAGCATTGCTGAGTTCTGGTTAGAGTTCTTGGCCCATTCCAGAGCCTCCCAAATTGTAATTAAATTCTCTAGTATGTATTTGCCTTTAATAAATCCAATTTGTGTGCTGTTAATAAATTTTGGTAGAATGTTCACCAGTCTTGTGGCAATTACTTTGGCAAGCACTTTATAGGAAACATCGAGTAATGTTATAGGTCTCCAATTTTTAACCAAGGTCTTGTCTCCTCCTTTTGAGAGGAGTTTGATAATTCCTTTGTTGATGCTCTTCCCACATGATCCCTCATCCAGAGCCTCTTTATAAACTTGTAAAAAATCATCACACACCCAATCAGAAAAGACTTTATAAAATTCTACTGGCAGCCCATCCCATCCAGGGGATTTGTCATTGCTCATTGACAAAATGACATTTGCAATTTCACCCTTTGTAATGTCAGCATCCAGAAACACACAATCTTCCTCCCCATTTTTCTTTGGAATGAGGCCCTTGATGATTGACCTTACTGAAGGGCCCTCCCCCAACTGATCCTCTGAGGTGAAGAGTTCTTTAAAGAAGCTGTGGAACTAGGCCAAAATTTCTTCCTGTGAGGAGTAAAGTCGAGACCCATCCTAGATTTTCCCCACTTGCTCTCTAGCTTTCTTTTCCTTAAGGTACTTGAAGAAGAACTTTGATCCTTTATCCCCATAGTTGAGCCATTTCAATTTTTCTTTGACCTTTCTCCCCTTTATTTTGTGATTTTGGATTCTTCTCAGGCTATCTTTGGCTGCAATTAAGGTTTCACATAAGATCTGATCATCTAACTTCTCTTGCAGCCTCGTTTAAGCTTCTAGTAGGTGATCTTGGAGTTCCTTTTCCTCCCTTCTACTACCAAGGGATCATTTTTTTCCAATTGTTTGGAAAAGGGTTCTCCAACCTTCCACATTCGCATTCCATCTTTCAATGGTGTGCACACATTTTAACATCCACTTGTTGATTTCTCTGAGAGAGGCAATGGCATCTTGGTAGCCAAGGTCTTTTAGCAGGTTGGTGTTTAGGATGAACCCGTCCTTCACTCTTGTTTCAACAACATTGCTCACACTGGTCATAATGCTAGCCTTGATAGTGTGATGGTCCAAAAGGGTGTAGGGATACACTTGGACCTTATATCCATCCTCATTGGGGCAGAAGTTGAAGGAATCTTTATTCGTATAGAATTTGTCTAATCTACAATAGATTTTGCCATCACCTTTTTGCACATTACACCAAGTGTACCATACAACATTGCATTATTTTTTGTTGCCTTCCATGGGGTCCACTAGTCTTAGCTTGCTTTTCAACCTTGTCCAGAAATGTTTTTCGCTACCTTTCTAGGCCATATCCACCCTACCCCATTTATCCTCTGCTTGTTCTATCATATTGAAATCACCTTCCAAGATCCAGGGGATGTTCGATAGCTCAGCAAGCCACTGCTAGAGACCACACCTTTCCCTATGATCATTAGGGGCATAAATAGAGAAGATGCCAAAAAAATCCCATCCCTTTTTAGGGTTTCCCATACAACCCTATTACAGGGGGAGGAGCCACTATTAGTGATATATTGTGTCCATTGGTTGGACACCAAAATGGTTGCCCCTCCCCTACCCTTTTCATGAGAGGTCATGAAGAATTTGGATCTAGGATCTTGCTGATAGCTCTGCATGTGATGGACATCAGTGTGAAGTTTTAGCAATAGAGTGAGTCTGGCTGACAAGTTTACGCTCGATATGACTTGCCGATGGTGGTGGTCTTGCCGATAAGGATAGTTGGTTTCCTTGTGTTATTAGGGAGACTTGAATGATTTGTATGACTTCTCAGGATGTTGCCGATAGCGATGGTCATGCTGATGGTTCTGAGTTCAGGATTTTTGGCATCGGGGAGACACGGTTTGGTGTCTCACCGACATGTGATTCAGATTGAACATTTTGACCGAACGATTGTCCTATGTGGTCTGTTTTGGACCAATGAGAGAAGTGGAAGGAGAACTGTTGGCTGTTGAACTGTTGTGACCATTCTTGTGTGGAAGATCAATAGACCATGAACAAAAGGATTATACTCTGTAATGGATGATGATTATTTTTTTGGGTAATGATAGAGTTGTTTGTTTGAACATGAATTTATTAGAGTGAATTCATGGTATGCTTCTGAGAGCATTGTGACGTTTTGTACAAGGTTGATCAAGTAAATGTTGCTGCTGTTATTTTGACATCAAAAAGTGAAGTTCGATCTTTGTATGTAATTTTGTTTACTCTAATACAAATAGACTTTTCTTGTTGTGGTGGGTTTTTCTCTCATAAGGGTTTTCCCACGTAAATCTGGTGTACAATTGTGTATGTGTTCATTTCTCTTTTCTGTTATTCTTTTCAAGTGTATCTTAATGAACTGTAATTGAAATATTTAAAGTCATATATGCATTCTTCCCTGAGTTTTTGCATTAGGAGAGTTTGTTCCGCAGCTAAGCTTTCCTTTCACTATTTGTGAAGTATGAATTTTTTGTTATTATTTTTTCTCCTTAACTTTATAAATTTGTAAGATTTCAAATATTTCAAGCATTAGAATTGTAGAAAAGTAAGTTTCAAGTTATTTTTCTTAAAAAGTCCATCTTTAACTTTTAAGAAATTAAAATTTTGTAACCAATTAAGATTTGCAATAGTTGGTGGAAAAAATGCCTAGAAAAGTTCATGTTTATATTTCCTAAAAAGTCACTCTTTAACATCCAAAACTTTTTAGCCAATCATTGTTAACTAGTGATTGTTTACTTTTGAATTGTAGATGGATTTTTTGACCAAATATTTACGCACATTAAGAATATGTTATCAAATGTACAAAAGAACATGGATTCATAAAATGTCTTTTTATTTGCCATGTTTTTTGTTATTACCAAGCATACTCTTTATTTCTATGTTATTTGATCCATTAGGGGACTAGCCAAATCAAATTTTGGTTGCCCTATAAATGCTAGTATAGCATGTGATTTGGGAGTTGAGGTTCATTTGGGATGAACTCAAGGAGCATCCAAGTAGAGCCAATTGAACCTATAGCAAACCCAATTGAATTTTGATTTTTTAATATATATATATAGCCCTTTTATCTTTGACTAGTTGCCCCTAAATAAATTTCTAACCCTAAAAGTGCCATCTAAAGCATTTCAAATGCCGAAACAAATTCATTTCAGCTCACTTTATTGTAAGATATACCATTAAAAGGCTAAACTTTCTTTCTTGTTTGTTATTCAACAAAGGTTGTTGAAGATTGATCATTATGTTCCACAATAGTCACATTGTTATTCCTACACATTTGCAAGTGTCCATTAGCTATCGAGAAGATCATAGAAAAATAGTTTTGAAGAGGTTAGTTTTTCTTTTTCCTTGCATTTTTATTTACAAACATGAAATAGAATCTCATTTTGGTAAATTTTCTATGAATTTGTCTTTATATTTAAAATTTTAAGAGTTAGTTTTTATATACTTATTTTTTATTTTTAAAATCTTATTTGTTTTGAATGTGTTTATGAGATTTTTGCTATAAGAATTACAATGACAGTTAGTGCTAGCTCTACATGTTGACCCAAATTTAAAATAGATCTTAGTTCTCTTTATATGTTGCTATGATATAATCAATTTGAAGTGGTGGGAGTTAAATTTCAATTTACAAGGGGTGTGATGTCTAGTATTCAAGTTCATATAGTCAAGTGAAAACTCATTTGTGTGGATTTTTTGGACTAGACATCAAATTTTGTTTTGAAAAGAAAGGTGTATTTGTGTCATCAAACCAAGTTATAAAATATATTAATGATCAAGAGCAAGCAAATGAATTAATAGGATGTAGATCAAATCATGTTTTAGTAAATAGAATATCAAAGCGAATAAAGCCCAATATGCCTCTATTTAACTCCGGTATGGTAGAGAGGAACCCATTTTTGGCCACTCTTGAAAAAACCCACTATAAATAAGAGATCAAGTGAACCTTTGGTGATGACATTTTGAAATGAGACTTAGACATTGTTGATCAACACAATAATATGTGTTTATGCAAATTGGTTGGCTTTCAATGTTATTCAATCTTCATAGTGACAAAAATTATGGTTTTTTTTAATAAAGATCCTAAAGAGTACAAGAGTTTGATTCATAAGAATGTTCATACCACCTTATTGAACAAATAAATCAATCTTGTAGAATATTAATTAAATCCCACAAAGAATTCATGGGTTGAGATAGAGGTATCCAATGTTTTAAATAAATAAATAAAAAGTTAAAATTTGACTTTTGATTAATCTCATACTAGTGTCTAAAGGAGCATTTTTTTTAGAATCATGGATTAGGACCTGGGTAGGTGACAAATGACCAATTTATTGTTAATATATTTATCACAACCATAGGAATTGAGACCTTGTAATGTTTTCCAAGTCATGACAAATAGTGCAAAGAATTGTCAAGGTGTTAGGTTGTTTGTTGAGAAACGATATTTGCACATCTTTTAGACACATCTTGTGCATACCACTCTTAATTTTATGCTAAAAAATTATGAACAAAATTAATTGGATAAAAAAGCTATATGCAAAGGTTAATAAAACCTAAATGTTTGTCACCAACCATCAATATCACGAGGCATATTTATATTATTTTCAAAAGCAAAGATATTGATGGCAAGTAAAGTAGTATAAAAAATTATATTTTAGTTTCACTCTAGTTAATTTTTTAAGAAAAAAATAATTTAATTAAATTATAATTTAATTTTGTATTTTAGTTCTTTTGTAAAGTTTGTTTTTAATTCCATCATTTTTTAATTTTTGAATAAATTGTTGAAACTTGTTTCACCTCTAACACAATTATTTTGAGACAATTAGTGAATGTTTGAGAAGCACTTTCATGTATGGTAAATTTTTTAGTTTCACTTTAATTGAAATTTTATTTTTTTAAACTTAGTTACTTAAGACAATTTAATTTTCTATCCTAATTCTTCTTTAAATTTTTTTTTGACTATTTTTTTAAAATTTTCTATCATAATTTGATGCTTTTAACCTAGTTCAAGTTGAAGAGACTTATCTATAGTCACTATGAACTGTTTATGGTATCAAATTTTTGGTGTTGCTTTCTCAAATAAACATTGGTAACATTTCTTCACGTTATTTGTGTCAATGATTAGCTTATGGATGAGTGCCATTGGAGTAGTTGGCCTAGCTCTAAACTTACATGCTTATGATTTTGTTTCCCAAGAGATTCGTATAGTAGAAGATTTTGAATTTGAGACTTTTTGTACACAAGATATTCTTTTGAATGAAGCTATTCATGTTGAGATCTATTTTTCCTCTCAACACAATCATCTTGAGATGACTTGTCAAGTTTGAAGAGGCATTTTCAAACACTCATTAACCAAACTTGATCCATATGAAATAAAAACAATATTGAGAGAACACCAAATATTAAGTAGATGATTCTAGATGAAACCTATTAGGATCATGTGGAGAATTCCATTTTGCACAAGATTTGTTATATTGATGTGACAAATATTACTTGGGAAATATATATAATGATATTGATTCAATAATTGAAAAGATAAAGACCATAAATGAGAAAAAGTAAAACTTTGAAGAAATTATCTTCAAACAAGTGCACAAATTTATTAAAGAAAGATGAAACACAATGACTAACTTTGAACATATTTTTTCCTTTGCATTGATTCCAACATTTTCCAATTACTAAAGGATACAAGGCAACATTTTGTAGAATGTTCCCTAATTCTGATTTACAAGACGTAGTCACGAATGAGTTTATTGATGTGGTACACCTTAATGGAAAAATTAGTAAGGATCTTCATAATAAGTCAACTAGGATGTTCATGCTAGAAATTCTAACACCTAAAACTCTTTGCATTCAAAATTTTATCATAAGTTTAATAAATTTTTATTTTTAATCTTTAAATTTTTATTTATAGTTTTTAATTTTTTTATAATGTTTAAGTCTATCTCTCTACTTTATTTTTTTAGGTCACCATAATTATTTGCATTTAAAAGGAATGGGAGGAAATATTCTTTCTTCCACCAAATAAAATGCAACACCTATTTTAGGAGTCTGAAAGTGAGCATACTTCTAATGGAAGTGATAGTGACTACTTTTGGTTCTTAAAATGGTTCTACATTATTTAATGTCAATGATGATGATATTGATGATTTAAAAAATCCAAATGATGCTGAAAATCAATTTTTGAACTTGATATTATTTTAGTATTGAACTTGACATTTGAAAAATGAATATTTTATAATATTTATCAATTATGTCTTAAATAAAATTCAAATTTATGATGGTTTTTCTGATTATATGATGTTATCTAGTATTATAAAATTAATTCCTATTTTTAGGTTGCAAATATCTATATGTGATCATTGGCCCTCTATTATTACTATTTTTTTTACAAAAAACTAACTTAATTGACCAAACATATTTCACCTAAATTAGAAGTGCAAACTTCAAAGATTTTTCATCCATCATCATGGTGACTTCACCCCACCACTTAGGTCGTCATGCTAGAATGTAGTAAGCTCCCATTGCTAGGCTCATCCATAGACTCAAACCTAATTCCCAAGGGTTCATTTGTAATGGACCTATCTACATATCCCTTTTTGAGAATTAGAGATTTCATAATTTATATACCAACAATAGAGAGAATTCATTCTCCACTGTCATATGAGATTTTTTATCTTATTTATAATTCAAAACTATTCATTAAATTTTTTCTTTGCACTTAATAAAATTACAATTGAAAGATAACAAACACATTTTAGTACCTTTCCAGGTTCCTCTTTCGGCCTGCCCTTCTTTGGAACCTTCTGTTGTCGCTGTGCCTTTGGTTCATGCCCGTCTCTCATTGTTTGATTCTACTGGTCCTTTGATCACTCCTGTCTCCTCTTCTTCACTGCCAGCTCCCTCATTCTGTGGTGGCTCCACACCCAAGGTGGTTGTTGTGGATCCACTCCCCTCACCTCACTTGGTGGATTTCAATTCAGAGCCTTCCTGGTTGGTTGTGCTGAGGAAGAAGGGACTTCCCAAATCCGTTGCCTCTTTGTGACCTTAGATTTTGGGAGTTAGATTGGTCCCCTCTGGTTCTGGGGTTGTCTAATCTTTTTTCTATTTTTCTACAGTTGTTGGTCAGTTGTCTCTGTTTGTTTCTCCTCTAGTTCAGTTGGTTTGAACTAGCTTCCTTTGGCCCTCTTGGCTCTCTGTGTAAAGGGTACAACACCTTGTAAATGTTGCTTATCTTATAAAAAAACAAACACATTTTAGTTAAGTGTTGGTTCCATGTTAATCATTAGTTTGCAAACACATATAAAACCGCATAGGGACCATATCCTTATGACATCCACTATTTACATAGTGATTGGATCAAACATACATCCTTTATATCTAATATGGCTAGCTCTTGCTTGTGTTACACATACATAGGTGATTGGCTCTTATAGACCTCTCAGGTACAAATGTAGGTTAACTAAGGCATACATCACATGTACATAGGGTGACTAGCCTATACTCACATCATAGGTAAACGCAGTGACTAACTCAAGCCACCCAACACATACATAATTTGAATAACTTGACAATCCCATACATATACATAATGATCAGTTAGAAAAAAAGAAGTAGCTACCACCTTATTGCAAGCATCATTTGATTCTCGTAGTTCATAATACATAAACTTGTAAGTACATCCCATTAGAGAATGAAATGTTAGTTCATTCCAAGTTGCACTATAGGTTCTATCTTTTACCCTTGTTCTTTCCATCAACTATAATGGTTGTCAAACATCTTGTACTACTTGGAATCATCACTACATAAGGTGTGTGTGTGTAAAAACATGCCTCACCAAAAGGTTACTAATAATATTTTTATAGCCTATTAATTATCTATATCATCATACAACCATATAAATTACTTAATTGAAAGGTTTTATGGTCTTACTACAATCCCAAGACTAATGCATATAATATCAACCACCTGGACTATAGTGACAATCAAAGACAGGAAACCATACCTCTAGATAACACAATATAGGAGACACACACATTAATTTTTATACACCAATGTCAATACCAAACTCTTGAGATGGGTAGACCTTGACATCCATCCCCTACTATTATTGAAATTCTTCCCCTACTATTAGTGAAATCCTATTTGAACTCTACAAATTGGGTGGCTTCTGACATTTATCACTTGTATGCTACTAGTGAAAGTTTACTAACCTTAAGATATGGCTAAATACTTCTTTTCACAAAAAACACTCCTCAAAACCTATCATATTGGAGCAGTGATAAGATTATCTATAAGTGGGTCATAGGTTTCAAAAATTTGGTGATCATTTCAATATGAGTGATACAAAATACAATAAGAAAAAAATTATTCTCTATCTATGCCCTATTTTCTATGCTCTAGAATGAGGCTATGGAGAATCTCAAGTTGAGTTTCCATATTCAACAAATCAAGTTGCAAGTTGAGCAGTTGCACCCCCTTTTGATGCAAGTGCTAGTTAATAAATATGATCCAAGATACATTCTCAAAATTGGATAGACAATAGTCACATTACCAATCAAAGGTTTAGATAGGGCCAAGCATATGAGCATACCCAACAACACAGTTAAAACCAAATGTAGATCTATCAGGAGTTAGATTGTGTTGCTGTTTGTTTAGCATTTCATTTTTATTTATTTTTAAATATTACAAATGTCCTACCTGGACCTATGCTACTTTTTAGTTATGAGTTTTTATGACTGTCAAGTACTGAGTAATAGAACCACCAACAAAGTAGCCAGAGCATCTTGAGCCATCAGATTGCACACTTGACTATAATTGTTAATTAAATAAAAATTAAAAAATACATTGTATTCTAATTTTTAGTAAATTAATAAATATGGTCAAATGTGTAGTCTAATGGCTACATAGACAATGGCGTAAAGGACCGATAAAGTTACATTGAAATTTAAGGTAGAATTTTGTTACAATAGTGCATTAACACTATCTGCTTGCAATGGTAGGGTGCCCCCAAGTGCACTATATAAATCATAATTTTTTTCTTTAAAAATTTTTATTAGGTGAGAGGGGCTAATGGAAGTGAGAATACTTATACATAAAAAAGATAGGAAAATAAAAAATAAAAATTCATAGGATTAAATTGACTTTATTTTGGAGCAATAGTTTGAATTTTTCCCAATTTCTATTTTTTTTTTCCCATAGGAGGGTCTTATGATGCCCGTAGCATTTCTCTCAGTTAGCTTGGGATCCCCTTGCTTAATTCTTATGCTAGCCCTTGCAAAATCATAATTGTACTAATTAAAATATGTAGGTTTTCCAACTGTAAATTCTCATCCCCCCTGATTTATGGAGCACCAAATCCCACCCTTGTCACACTTCAACATGTCTAATTTCCAATAGTCATTGCATTCATAGACCCTTCAACTCAAATTATCAAGGTATGCAGACTTTTCTGTTTGTACATGAAATTGGCCATATTTTTTTGGGTAGAGTAAAAGTTTCAATTTTTATCACCCCTTTGGATTTTAATTCCTTATGAGTAGTCATGAGATGGCATTGGTATGGGCATCCTAATAGGTAGTATGGACATCCAACAAAGCAAATCGATAGAAGATTTTTCAGAAGAAAATGGGAGTTGTTGCAATTGTCCAAGAGATATGTATGCAAAAATATGGGAGCATAGAGGAGTGAAAGTTGGATGAAATTCATCAAAAGAAATACATTCTCAGGGAATACCATTGTTTTAGGATATGAATAGAAGTGGAAGGCTGCCATAACTTACCTCACTCTAAAGGGTTGTATCGAAATGAGGGACAAAAATGATGAGGACTATAAGGTCCTCCAATCACTCTACAGACCCAAAACTCAGAATGGGGCTAGGCGAGCCGATTTTTGGGTTCAACATTATGCCTTAGGTAGTTCTCTGCATGAGGATGAAAGTGTGGTTTTGGGATGACAGTGCAACGTGCTAGCATTTCTTAGGTGCATTGGTGTTTGTACAACTAGAGGACCAAAAATACAGTGGGAATTGCCAAAAAGCAAGTTAACATCCTAGCTAATTGTTTCTAAGGGAGAAAAACAAAACTATAAAGTAAGAGAAGTACAAACATATATGATAAAGAAAATATATCAAAGCTAGGGTGACAAACATGATCTCACAAAAGAGCCTATTCACCAACTAGCTCCAAATGCATGTCCACCTACACACAAGAAGGAGGAAAATTGTTGGGGCACTATATAGGGGTCTACCTTAGTCAGACCCTCATTTTGGTGTTTCCACCTCCATGAACAACCAAAATAGAAACGATAGAGAAAAGTATGATAAAGGACCTGAAAGACAGTAAAGAACACAATAAACACTACAAAACATTGATGTGCTACTCAACTAAATTGTAGAGGAGAGGAGTGAAAATGCATACTACCTCCACCAAGAGCTCACTAGCTAATGGAGGAGAAAAAGAGAGGACTCAAGCCCCTGCTAAACTGGAGTTGTTCCACACTTTCTCTATAGAGTTGATGGAGTGTTGTTGCTGCTATTATGGAGTGTCAAAGTGCTGCTTGGGAGTGATTGATGTTAAGAGAATGCTAAGAGATATTGCTAGAACTTGTGAGGAAGATGAAATGCATGAAGGAAGAGTGTTTTTGAAGGTGGGATGAGAAGAACGACCATATTCAAGTTGGTTGGTCGAAGAGGGGTGCTACAAACTGACCCCAATGGGAGGTGTAACACCTCTACCAGCTTCAAACACATGAATTTGTCAAGGATGTAAGTGTTCCACATAGATGTTTGTGCACCACATAGGCATCCTCAATAGTTGTTCTTCTACCAAAGCAAAAGATAGATGCTGAGTGGAATGAAGGTAGCATGCTGATGTGGATTTTCACCTTCGAATTTGGTTTTCTAAGGTGAGGAAATGTAAAAGGGGAATTTTTGTAAGGGGTGAAAATTCATGCCTATACATTTTTCCCTTAATTTAGCAAGCATGAATAATGATGAGTTCTTCAATAAAGTAGATTAGAAAGGTAGTAGGGTTAGAAATGTATACCTGAACTGATGAGGAAGTAGACCATGATCTAGCAAACTTGAGAGTGTAGGATGAGTAAAGGACTTCATAACCCTTCAAAAATATGAAGTTGAAGAATGAAAGTGTCTTATAGGCCTGCAGACCTGCAAGGAGGTGACCCCCAAGATCTATCACATGAAGGAAGCCCCAAGAACAAAGCACCTCATAGGTCTGCAGAATTGCAAGGAAGGTGTCCTCCAATATCTCTTGCATGAAGGAAACCTAGAAAAGTGCCTTACAGAACAACATACCTGCAAAGAAGCATCCCCTAAGATTTCTCACATGGAGGAAACTGAGAAAGCACCCTACAGACCTGAGGGAAGGTTTCCTTCAAGATCTCTCACATGAAGGAAACCCAAAGAAAGTGCCCTACAGACCCGTAGACTTATAGGGAGGTATCCCCTAAGATCTCTCACATGGAGGAAATCCAAAGAAAGTACCCTACAGACCCACAGACTTGTAGGGAGGTATCCCCCAAGATCTCTCAAATGGAGGAAACCCAAAGAAAGCGCCCTATAGACCTGCAAACTTGCAGGGAGGTATCCCCCAAGATCTCTCACATGGAGGAAACCCAAAAAAGCACCCTATAGACCCACATACCTATAGGGGAGCCATCACCAAGATCTCTCACATGGAGGAAGCTCAAAAGAAGTTCCCTATAGACCCGTAGACTTGTAAGGAAGTATCCCTCAAGATATCTCACATGGAGGAAACCCAAAGAAATGGGATTCCATAGAGTTGGAAGCGACTTTATAGGTGCACCTGCAAAGCGACACATTTACCTGCAGATAAAACATGTTTGAAAGTGACCACATAGGAAAGTAAGTGGACAATCACGTGGAACACCAACAAGTTGGAAGAGTTTCAAAGGGGTCCCTTGGAAACCTGGCATAAAGAAGGGGGTCCACTCAAGGGACACGTTGTTTGAAAGTACAAAAGAGATGTTTCTTTCTCGAATTGATTCATCATCAAGGAATCCTTTTGAAAGATGCTCACTTCATCAAGGAATTTGAAAGTAAGAAGATTCCCCCACGTGAGGGGAGGGTCAAAGTTTTTCCCACCTTGGAGGAAGGTTCTCAAGTTCTTTCTTTGTGAACCCATGATGAAGAAAACACATTCTGTTAGGGTTTCAAGTCGAGAATGAAATTACTGAAAAAGAAGTTTTTGAAGATTCTCGAGAAAAGATTTGCTGGTGATAAATGTATTTTCTAAAAATCTAAGTGTTATAGAAATGGAGTTGTCACACATGAAAGGGACAACTCAAGCAAAGAAGAGAGAAAGATAAAGAAAAAAACAAAAGAGAAATGAACACAAACACATGGCACATTGGTAGCCTAATATTTCAAGGTCAGAACTCTCTATATATATAGATATAAGTATAATAATAGTATATAAAATGAACTATCATCAAACCTCTGCTATATCAAACCATGTGAAGAATGCAAAAGAAGACAAAGTAAAAATAAAAAAATTGGGTCAACATGGAAGGGAAGTCTAAATGACCCCAACACTTCGTATCATCCCCAATTTATCAAAAATTAATAACAAACATGGAAGAATGATGATACACATAGAAGAAGTTTTACGACACAGAAACCATTCCTGTATCCAAGCACCAACAAGGGTGACAAGGGTCATCTAGGCACACATAACATGATCATAGGGGAACACATCATAGCACAACACACACACATCTAATCTAAAGATAAAGAAGGGGCCTCTCGCTAACACTAATCAACCAAGAGGTCATTCACTTCCCACTCTAGATCATCGTAGGGGGAAGGAGGATGAACCTGTAGTTGTGGAGTGTTAAGAGGAGTGTCTGACCCTCCCACAATAAGGGCTAAGGAAGAGGGCCTGACAAGGTCCCCTCCACTAAGCTCTTGTGGAGCTAAGGTTAGAGATTTCAAAAAAAATATTGAAAAGATTGGAACTTTGTCCAAAGAGTTAAACAAACACTTTACAAGAGTGCCATGTTTTACTTCAACGGCTGAAGAAGGCCATGCTCGATATTCATCGCTAGAATTACCAAGTGATTCAAGAGCGGTGAAAAACTCAAGGGAAGTCGAGACTAGTTCTGTCACTAGGACAAAACAAGTTAGAGTGGGACCACCTTTCGAAGAAGGTGGGCTCCTCTAGAATCTTTTGTTGTTGGAAGGACTACTCTCCACATTCTAATCCATTAGGGGACATGAACTCCCCATAGACAAGGTGAGAGGTGTGAAGGAAGAGGAGGAAGAGAAACTATAGTAGATACCACCAAAGTGTTTCATATCTATAGGTTTCAGGAAAGGCAAGACATCCAAAAGGGACATCAACAAAGGAAATTCCACTAAAGGAGCGATGAACACTGCACCTTTTTAGGGTTAGCTATATTTGTACTCACAGTGGAAGATGAAAGTGATACATAACAAGATTGAATGAAAGAAGAGTGGAGGGAGAGAGGAGGATGCGATAGGAGGCCCTAATACAGTGGTGGTTTTCTCCTCTTCCTTTGCAAGGTGGCCTACTTAGGCATGAGAGCCTTTTGCTGCCACTTGCGTGGGGCAATTTGGTTTTTGTGACTCTATGAAGTAGAGGTTGAAGGATATGAAGGAAAAGAAGGCTCTTGCTTAGCCATGGGAGTGTCCACTACAGTCATCTCTGGTGGAGGAATAGACTCTTGAATGGGTGTAGGAGGAGCAGGTTGAGAAGGAGTCGGGGGAGTTAGCTCAAGTGCCTTGGCAGCGGGCCTTGTCCTGTTTAATGCTTTTTGAGCAGAAATGGTAGGACACAAAGACTGAGACATAGAGGATTCCTCATGGGGACCTTTTTTCCTACTATACCAAATGAGCCTAGGCTGCATGGGTAGGATAGGGTGTTCAAACACGGGAAGCTTGGGCTTTCACCAAGTAGGCACCATAGGATTCTCCCGCAAATGCATAATGGAATCTAAAGGTGCCACTATAGGGTGAGAGGAAGCATTAGGCTAGACAACAGAAGAGGAAGAAGGAGAATCTTAGGATATCTTCTCTTCTGCCCGTCTATGTGTCTTGGTGGCATCATTGTCAGCTTTTAGGCAAGCCCTATGTGAAACAACATAAGGTGACAATGGGTATCTCACTTTTTGCCTTAGGTGCCCTTTCTTATAATTTTTATATGTTTGGTGCAAGAGGTCCATCCTAGGTGGGAGAGGACCAATGGGCATATGCCAAGAGTAATCCAAGGAGTAGCTACCACAAGCAATCGGTGGTTTATAACTGATGTCATGAATCACATGGATAAATTTTAAACATTTATGCACAATTGAAGGCAAAAAATTCATGGCTACTAACCAAGGGATACCTAGCTTCTCTCTAAAGAGTTCATATCTAGGGATTATGTCAAATAGAAGCTTCATGGATTTAGGTCCAACCAAAACCGATAGGAAAATACTACCCAAAGGGGGCATGAAAAGTTTGTCATGCATGCAAATGGTGCTTACGGGTGCATCATACCCATATTTGTGCAAAAAATTAATTAGCACGATCTCAATTATGATGTTTACTTGAGATGTTGAATAAATGAGAACACCTACTATGATGTTTCCATTGATTCACATAGGGATGTAGAGAGGAGATGGTTCCCTATTAAAACCCATTGGCAGGTCCTATGAAATGAAGGTTATACTAGTACCACTCATCACAAACTGCGTAGATGGGATAGGTTGATGTAGAAAAGAGGCCATCTCATGCAATGAATGATACTCTCTTGGGACCCTCCAAAGGTTGCAAGGTAGGACAGTGATCCAATTAAGGTTTTGCTACACAATACTTTCTAGACCTTCCAACGACGCCTACTAGGGGTCGTAGGTTGCATTGTAAGGTGAAAGCCTCACAACACTCACACCTACAACACTCCTAGAATATGAGGAAATGAGCTTTCAATATCACAAAATGGAACCAAAATGGTTCACATTGGGTTCATTGAAAATGTAAGAGAAGGGGACCAACCACGTTCAAGGCCCCAGGTCATGGAGAGCCAAGAGCGGAAGGCTTCCCTAACTTACCTCACTCTAAAGGGTTGTCTCAAAATGAGGGATGAGAATGATGAGGACTATAAGGTCTTCCAATCACTCTGTAGAATCGAAACTCAGAATGGGGCTAGGAAAGCTAGTTTTTGGGTTCAACATTGTTCCTCAAGTAGCTCTTTTCTTGAGGATGAAAGTGTGATTTTAGGATGACAGTGTGACGCACTAGCGTCTCTCAGGTGTGTTGGCATTCGTACAACCAGAGGACCAAAAATATTGTGGGAACTGCTAGAAAACAAGTTGAAAGCCTAGCTAATGGTTTCTAAAGGAGCAAAACAAAACTATAAATTAAGATAAGTACAAACATATATGATAAAGAAAATATATTAAAGCTAGGGTGACAAAGATAATCTCACAAAAGAGCCTGTTCACCAGCTAGCTCCAAATGCATGTCCACCTACACATAATAAGGGGGGAAATTATTGGGGGGCTATATAGGGGGCTGCCTCAGTCAGACCCTCATTTTGGTGTTTCCACCTCCATGAATAGCCAAGATAGCAATGATAGAGAAAAGTATGATAAAGGAGGAAAGACAATAAATAACACAATAAACACTACAAAACAGTGATGTGCTACTCAACCAAATCATAGAGGAGAGGAGTGAAAATTCTTACCACATCCACCAAGAGCTCACTAACTAATGGAGGAAAAAAAAGACAGGACTCAAGCCCCTGCTACAATGGTGTTGTTCCACACTTTCTCTACAGAGTTGATGGAGTGTTGTTGCTATTGCTATGGAGTGCCAAAGTGCTGCTTGGGAGTGATGGATGCTAAGAGAGATTGCTAGAGCTTGTTACAAACCGGCCCCAATGGGAGGTGTAGCGCCTCTACCAACTTCAAACATAGGAATCCGTCAGGGATGTAAGCACACCGTGTGGGCGTCTGTGTGTTGTATGGTTGTCCCCAATAGTTATTATTCTACCATAGCAAAATACAGACACCAAGTTGAATGAAGGCAGTGGGTTGATGTGGATTTTTTCCTTCATATTTGGTTTTCTAAGGCGAGGAAGTGTAAAAGGGGAATTTGCATAAGGGGTGAAAATTCACACCTATACAAACTGTATCATTCCCAATCCCCAAAATGACATTGATTTGCTGTCTTCAATTGATGTTAAAAAATATTAGAATGGAAAATCATTTGATTCTAATGGGGAAATGACTATTTCCAACTTGCCCTCTATTGGCCAAGTTACTTAGTTATAGGTAACTTTTCTAGACTTTTGGGGGAAAGTTACTAGCCCAATTGTGATCCTTGTTGGTTGCAATGCCATAACCGAACAAAAGTATGAAGAAAATCACAACCTAGCTAATATTGAACCCCAGGAAGAGAGAAAATATTCAATAAGGATTCTAATGAGACTAAATCCTCCATTAGGGGATCGGCTATAGCTAAAGGATGCAAACCTGAGGAGGGTGGTATTGAGAGTCAGGAGATCTAGGCTATGTGTGTGTGTGTTGAATGTGTAGAGAGTTATTCTAATGTTAACACAAACCTTAATGAGACGGTTTACATTCAAATTTTGAATCAAGTAAAACTAATCTATTCGTAATACAATCAAACCTTTTAAATAAGTATCATTGTCCTCTATTTCTAGGGATTTATTAAACTATTTGGCCCTTAGATTTCTATGGGCATAAAGGTTGTTAAAATGACTACCTAAAAAACAAGATTTGATGCTTAATATGCAAGCTAAGATGATTTCTATGTGCAAATGTGTGGTGGAAGGATTAGTGGTAAGCAAATGTGTGTTGGAATGATTAGTGGTATGCTCCTAAGTGAAACAAAATGATGGAAAGGATAATGGATGCAATGATAAATGAAGGATGATGTTGATGATAGATGAAAAAATGGAGATGAGTGAGATGATATGAAACTATAGTGAACTATCCATGATTATGCATATGCTCAAATGCAAACATAAAACAAACTAACCTAAAATGTAACTATGATGCAATGGGGATGATAAAATGTAACTATGAAGCAATTAATTAATCTAAGATGAGAATGCAAAGTAACACATGATATGAAAACTAAGTATAATACTCCATGAAAGCTCCAAGCTCCTATGAAAAACCTGCATGGTAACAATGCTCAAAGTGTGGATGAAAAATGGAATTATAACACTATTCCAATTTGTATTTAAAAATAGCATTATAACATTACTCAAAAGGTGGATGATAAATGCTAAGGAAAGAGGGTGTATTTGTAGGGTTTCTCAAGCATTTTTTGAGGTGGCACCCATCAATGGTTTAGATTTGAAGGAGAAAAGATAGATGGTGGAGATAAAAGGAATCAAGATGTTGTCCCCTTGACCAAGGACAAGATGACATGTGTGTGAAGAGAATCCCTTCACCAATTGGAAGCATGCCAAATGTATGGGATTCCAAGTGTGTGAAACAACGACCCATGTTCTCCAAATTTGTTGGAAGTGTGGGGGGAATAAAGCCATGTGCCTTTTATCATTGGTGGAAGTTTGTGAGGATAATTCTAATTAATAATTAGGATTATTTATTTTTATGTGACCTTTATGAGGTGGCACACAAAAAGTTGTAGAAATGTGCTCTTATTCTTAATTAGGATTAGGGAAGATTAATTAAATAAACACATTTAGGGTTTTTGTTTATTTAATTTAGAAGAATGTGAATTAGGAGAATTAAAAGGAAAGTGAACAATATAAATAAATTAATACCTTATTTATATGTAGTTGAAGTATCAATCAAATAGGTTGTATTTAATTAATTGAATATGATGACCGTTTTCAGGTGTATACACTGTGAAATTGAGGAATGGTCTAGGAAGGCCAAGAAAATTCATCATCCTTGTAGGGGGAGGCAAGAAAACTAGTGTAATGAAAGTGAAAAGGAAAAAGGTTAGTATAGTGATTCAATCCCCAGTCTCCAAGAAATTGGAAACAAAAGATAAATTCCCTAAATTCTTTGAGACATTTAGAGGGTAACAAGAGGATAGTCCCATGACCTCACAGTATGAATCTTAATTGTATTTCATGGAACGTTAGGGAACTTGAGTCCCTTGATAGGAAATACATTGTAAGAAGATTTCTTAATTTGAAAAAGAAAAAAGACTTTGTAATGCTGCAAGAAACCAAAGCCACCAGGTTTACCTTGGAAACAAATTTGAAATTTGTTTGGAATGACTCTAAATTTTTTACAACTTCTCATGAAAGATTCAGGGGAGGGATTTATATTTTGGTCTTTAGGGAATGAGCTCAATTCATTACTGGGAATGGCTCATCCTCATGCAATAGAGGGGTGTGGTCACCCTAGAAAGAGATGAAACTCAATTTGGTGTTTGTTTTTCCTACACCCCTAATGATCATAGGGAAAGATGTAGCCTATGGCAGTGGATGGAAAGACTCCAAGACATTCCATGGATAATGGGAGCAGACTTCAACATGGTTGAGTAGAGAGAGGACAAATGGGGAGGTTTAGACATGTTGAAAGGTAATTAGAGATTTTTTTGGTTGAGGCTAATAAACAAGCTAAGACTTTCAGATCCAATGGAAGGTAATAAAAGACTCTATAAGGGTGCTACGTTTACTTGGTGCAACGCTTAGAAGGGGACAACTTAGATTTATTGTAGGCTTGATAGGTTCTATGCTAACACAAACTTCTTTAGTTTCAACCCAAATGAGGATAGGCTACAGGTGCAGGTGTACCCTTACACCCTTTCAAACCACCACCCTATTAAGGATGTTCTTATTCCTTATTAGAGTAATGCAAAATAGGCCAGGAAAACTAGAGGCTTCCTACTGAATACCCATCTCCTAAATGATGTTGATTGTCAATAAGCCATTGCTCCTCTAAGAGAAATAAACAAATGGGTGCTAAAATATGCTTCCACCATTGAAAGATGGAATGATAATGTGGAGGGTTGGAGAAACCTCTTTTAGATTATTGGAAAAAAATGGGCATTAAACAGTAGGAAGCTAGAAAGAAACTTATAGGACTACCTTCTAGAGGTTGAAGCCAAGCTGCAAGGTTGTCTAGAGGATGAAAGGCTTTGTGAGACTCTAATAGTGGCCAAAGATAACTTGAGAAGAATTCAATCCCATAAGATAAAAGGAAAAAAGTTAGAGCCAAATTGAATTAGATCAACTATGGGGACAAAGGGTCCAAGTTTTTCTTCAACTACCTAAAGGAGAAGAATGTAAGAGAACAGGTGGGAAAAATTTGGAATGGCTCCCAACTTTTTTCTAATCAGGAAGATATCTTGAACAATTTCTACTTTTAGTTCAAGGATCTGTATACTTCTGAAGTGGGGATGGAAGGGGGTCAAGAGGCTATGGCTCTAATTAAAGGTCTCATCCTGAAAAAAATAGTGAGGAGTCCAATAGCTTGGATGCAGATGTTTCCAAGATTGAAATTTTATATTCCATCAAGTCCATGAATAATGATAAGTCCCCTAGATGGGACGGGTTGTTAGTGGAGTTTTACAAAAAAAATTCAGATTGGGTGAGTGAAGACATCCTTCAATTTTACAGGGAGGCCCTTGATAAAGGGTCTTTGGGAGAAAGTATCAATAGAGGTATAATTAAGCTTCTCCCAAAAGGGGGTAACAAAAATTTGGTTAAGAATTGGAGACCCATAACCTTGCTTAATATTTCCTACAAGATTTTAGCCAAAGTAATTGCTGCTAGGCTGATCAACCTTTTTCCTAAGTTCATCAATAATACCCAAACATGATTTATAAAAGGGTGGTATTTATTGGAAAACTTAATCATAAGCTGGGAGGCTTTGGACTAGGCTAAAAACTCTAATAAGAACTCAACAATGCTCTTATTAGACTTTGAAGAAGCTTATGATAGGGTAGAATGGGTGTTTTTAAGGTCTACTCTCTAGGATTTTGGCTTCTCAGGTTATTTTTGTGGCATGGTGGACATTCTTTTAAAAGATGCTACAACTCAAGTTGATGTAAATGACTCTCTAACTAAAAAAATCCCCTTGTAGAGATCTATTCACCAAGGATTCCCTTTCGCCCCTGCCTTGTTTTTCATTGCATCAGATGCTCTTTTCTATTTGCTGAGAGATTGTTGGGTGAAAATTATATAATCTCTTTACAAATTATAAAACTTGGTTTTCAACCATAGTTATGTGAGATGAAATCTCTCCTCTCAAAAAGGGGAGGCACCCTTCTTACTGCTCACTATAATTAACTAGAAACTAAACTAAGATATATACATTATAATTATCCATGAGGGGAATTTCCATTAGCATATCCTCTTGTTTTAGGATAAGAGAAATACACAATAATGATATCCTCAAATACAACTAGTTAGAGAAATAATAGTCGATACTTGCAAGTACTAGCGAACAAAAGTAACTTAGAAAAACTTGCTAAACATAAAGTTTTCAAATGATTTCCCATGATGATTCCAAAATAGTAATAAGTGATGCAGGTTGAAGAACAAAGTATTTCAACTCACTTCACAAAGAGATTCACAAACCAAGTGAATAATCCCAAGGATAAAGTCTTCAAATTATGCTCCTAAAAGATTTCAAGACGTATCACCAGTTGTAGCACAAATTTTGTAAACTAATAACACCAAAAATCCATGTGAATATAATTGAAAAGTGTAGCACAAATTCTACAAGTTCCCAACATGATTCATACACACAAGAATGTAATAAAAAATTGCAGCACATAGTCTTCAAGTTCTCAATCAAATCCACACACGCTCCAAATGCCATATGATAGCACAAATTCTATTAGTACTACATCTGGATTCCCTTCTGATTAAATAGATAATATACCACATTCATACCAATTTCAAGAAAATATAATGAGTGACATAAGAACAATCTCATATATAGAAAATGTGCTCCAAAAAAAAGGTTGGAAGCAATCTACTTCTTTGATTGATAAATTTCAAGTATGCACATTCAACTCAAAGTTTATAATTGCTCATCAAAATTTGGGTAGGACCTCTAGTTTCAAGAGATCAAAAGGTCCCAATTACAAAAGGGCTCTCTCATATTTGTAGATGAGATTGAAGAGCTAATCGAGGAAAAATCTAATTGCTTTGACATATTCAACTTTGTAGTCCAAAATTATTGGAGGACTTCAAAATTGTTACATGTATTTACAATTTTACAAATAGCATATAAATTTCCTTCAACAAACTACAAAAACTTGTAAACCACTAAAGCATGAAAATTAATCTAAGGCATGATCGGCCTTCTCCACCATCTTTCATGAGAAAATCATTGTGCTTCTTCAAGATTGTTCGACACAAGTTCATCTTTGTCTAGTTCTGAAGTACACTTGAAGATGGCACAAGGGTTCTTGAGATTGATTTCTTTGATGGTGTTGAATGCTTTCTGGTGCCTTTCAAGGAAAATTTTCAAATTATCTAGAGTAAACTGAAAAATTCATCATTTTTTCCATTGAAGCTATTGAGAAAGCTTCATCTTCAAATTCCTTTTGAACCATTGATGTATACTCTTGAATAACTACAAAATTGGGAATAAATTTTTGTTTGTGTTTCAAAGCTTTCCTGCTTGGTGACGAGCAAGAATTTGATCAAAACTACTTAGGAACCCGAACACAAAAGATCAAAATAGCATGTAGAAGTAGCTGCAAAAATTTCATATTTTTCAGTGTTAGAGAAAAAATAGGGTTTTATGCACTAGAGGGAATTCTAAATGATTGCATATGCTTTGGAAATTTAGATGCAAAAGTGGAGAAAAGTTGAGCTCTTAGATGGGGAATTACATTCTAGATGTAATGGCTCAATTTTTTTGAGATACTACATGTTGGATGTAAATTTGAACCATTATATGGTATTGGAAATTTTGGATGCGATGATGGTGAAAAATGAAGTGATTGCGTGTAAATTGGGGTTTGAACGTGGTGGGCATAGAAAACAGAGCACAAATGAGTTAACTTGGCAAAGTGAAAATATTTTTAGTGAGGAAAAATTTGGAAAAAATTGGGTATATACGATGGAAAATTATGATATTTCATGTGAAAATGTCATTGCAAAAATTTGTAATGTCGTCAAAATTATCAAAATTACATTTTGGGAAAAAAAACTCCACTTTTTTGCAATTTCGAAAAAAATACTGATTTTGCAAATTGGGAAGATCAATTATTGCAATTTTGGGAAAATCCATGAAATTACAAGTGGGACAATCATCTTTTGTAAATTCAAGAAAATTCTCTGACTTTACAAGTAACCTTGATGTTACTTGTAATTTCGGTAAATTTTTTTGACTTTACAAGTGGGTATATTTAATGTTTTGTCAAATCGGGAAAATTTCCTGATTTTATAAGTATTCTTGGGTTTACTTGTAAGGTCAAGAAAAAACCTTGAATTTACAAATGAGGGTAAGTCAATTTGCACTTTCACTGCAAATTGCCAAAGTTACAAGTGATAAATGGTTCTCGTGTAATTTTGGGAAAAAATTCTGAAATTACAATTGACTTGTAATTTTAGGAAAAATCTCCTATTTTACAAATGACTTGTAATTTTGGGAATTTTTTTTGAAATTGCAATAAACTTTAAACTTTGACTTGTAGTGTCAAGGAAAAACCCTAACATTGTAAGTGCAAGAAATTGGCTAAGGCACAAGATATTATACAAGAGTGGAGAAAAACCTTGATATTACATGAGGGAAGGAGCTTTGGAAAAATATGCAATGTCTCAAAATTTCCCTGATGCTACAATTGACTTGTAGTGTCTTAGAAAAACCTTGACTCTGCAATTGACTTGCAGTGTCTCAGAAAAACCCCAAACCTATGCAATTGACTTGCAATGTCTTAGAAAAACCTCGACACTACAAGTGCAAGAAATTTTCTAACTCCCAAAATTGAATTTTTACAAGTTGGTTTAAAATGCAAATTTTGATGAACTAACAAAGGTTAATGCTTAGAATGAATTTTCGAGGTTGGGGGGATATGCATGAGGACCAATGAAATTCACCTCATTTTGCATGCTTAGAGTGTGTGGGCTACGAAATAGACAAGTTTCATAGGGGTTATCCCATGAATTAAGCTCAACAAAATTCAAGGATAACAAAGATCATTCTTCTTCTCCTAGAATAAGGGGGATCTAGCTGCCTAACCAAGAGGAATTAATAAATGTTCAATTTACTGGTGACACCTCCATTTTATGGAACTCGAACAAAGTAATGTTGACTCCCTTTGAGAAAAATGGATATCTTCTATCAAGCTTTAGGGGCTAGACTATCCAAATCCAAATCAACCTTCCTAGGATGGAAGGAAACACCTCTTGACTGGCTTGCCAGATATGGATTCCAATGGGAATGACCTAATAGGATAATGAGCTATTTGGGGATCCCCTATGCAGTCAACCTAGATCTCAAGGAAATGTGGACTTGGATAAAAGAGAAACTTGATAAAAAGTTAAGTGGGTGGAATAGACAATATCTTTCTCTAGGAGGTAGAAACCAAGTGTGCCAAAAAATATTATCTTCTTACAGTATTTTTTTGCTTCTGTTTGGTTTTTCAGCAGTTACCAAGTTAATGAGATTAAAAAATGTATCAGATGTTTCCTTTGGTTTGATGGGAAAGGCAGAAGAAATAGATACTTAGTCAATTGGGACTGGTGTTGTTTAAGTAAAGCTCAGGGTGGAATTGGTTTGAAAAATATTCAGCTTCAAGGGATCGATCTGGTGGTCAAATGCATTCTAAAAGCTTTGGAGGGCAATGATCCCTAGAAGGTACTAGTGAGAAATAACATTCTGATGGTTGTTCCTAAACAGGCTAAAACTTGGAAACAACTTCCTCTTTGTGACATCCTCCTCAATAAGCATCCTATGGTTCTAGTCGGTTCAAATTTCTTCAAAAGCCTCTCGAAGGCTTGGGAGTTGGTGCAAAATAAAGCTTAGCTTAAATCTTGTAATGTTATTCTTTAAAACAATATTAAGTGCCATCTACACAGTTCCATTTGGTGGAACTTGGAGCACAAAGGGAAACCTCTGGCCTTGCTTCAAGGCTGTTCTACCAAAAGTTAAAATAAAAAAAAGGCATTTCAACCTTTGAGGATCTTTTAGAAAATAGGATACCTAAAAGCTAGGATAGGCTTTGTGCGAGCTTTGAGTTGCCCGAATCTAATGTTAGAACATACTCTACCTTGTTGGAAGTATGTAGAGATGCTTGCTTTCCTCACAATGTGGATAATAAAACTAACAATCTTTGTGTTATTAATTGGAAAGATGGTTTTGATATTGCCAATGTAAAGGAAAAAACTATTTACAATGATCTTACTAATAATGATTTTGTTGCGTAGCATATTAATATGTGTTGGGAATTCGATTTAGATGTGAAAATGTGGAAAAAAATTCTCTCATTTGTTTGGAATCACTCTATGGAGCCTAAAAAGGCTTGTTTCAGGTGGCTTTTTTTATTATAGAAATTGTCTTAAATCTAATCATGTGGATGTTGAAATATGTAATCTTTGTAGGACCCATGAAACTATTAAGCAAATCCTCTTTGACTATATATATGCTCAAGTAATTTGGTACTCATTCTGTCAAAAGTTAAAAATATTGAACAACAATGGAAATATCAATTGGCATGATATTTTATTTTGTAATCTAAAGCTTAACTATTAGTGCATGATATTCTAGTATTATCTCTCTAATGAAATTATGTGGCATTTATGGAAGGTGAGGAATGATGATAAGTTTAAGGGTAATAGGAGGGTACTTATCGAGTCTTTCAAGAGACTCACACTCTTCAATGTTACTTTGCAGGTTTCAATGCATGTGGAGATTTCAATGGAGAAGTTCATGAAGATTTTAAAAGAGGGCTCAACAAGTAGTACAAGGGAAGACATTAGGAGTGGTGGGGTTTGTAGGCTGAACTTGGAGGAGGTAGAGATATTCTAGAGGGCACTTGATGAGCTCTAAAGAGTGGTAGATGTTGTTGCCAGTCCAGAGAGGCAAAGAGGCCCCCAATAACTTGGCACCCATGATGAAACGTTGATTGTCCACAGTGTTAAAGATGTCACCTTCAATGAAAAAACTTTGGTGGACAACTTTCCCCAGGAAGATGCTGAGGAATACAATGAAGGTGGGACAAGTAATCAGGGAGTCTAATAATCAATGTTGCATCCACTCAGTGATGTAAATATTGTAAGTATGTTTGAAAAATTGTTAAAAGGCTATTGAAAATGTGGTGATAAGGCTTGGCCCTTTGAGGCAAGCACTTTACTCATGATTATATGTAAAGCTCTGTAAATGTTTAAACTCTATCTAATACAAAAAAAAATAAAAATTAATTGAGCCTTTATAAGATATTATTCTTAAAGTCACTTAAGAAAATAATAATAAAAATTATAAAGTGACATTTTAAAGAAAAAGTGAAAAATATAAAATAAAATAAATTATTATTTCCCCAAAATGGGAATTCTAGGTATGGATGGGAAATAATTTATTAAAAATCACTTAAGGTGATTTGAGGTCCAAAAGAGGTGGAAAGTAATTTATAAAAAGGTCCACTAGATCACTTTGAAGGCTCATATTGTGGATTTGACATACTTGGTATTTCTCCATTTTCATTTGAGTACTTTAGTTGCAACCATTTTTGAGGATGAAAACCTTCAAAAATTTGTAGGTTGGATGAAAGCCCAAATCTACCTTGTTAGGTGAATTAATCTAGGGTTCATCATTGAGCTTATTTGTAGATTTTATTTCATTTTTAGGGATTCTATTAGTTAGGTTTTGAAGATATTTTTGCATATTGAAGACTTTTTATAGAAAATTTGAGGAGTTATTGATCATATCTTTATATCTCATTGATTGGCTAGGGTTTATGGAGTTGTTATTTTTGGGAGGTGGTTGCTCGGATTTTTCACCCTTAATTAAAGCCATTTGTAGATTTTGGTCACTAATAAATTTATAAAAAAATTGCACTTAGGCGACCTGATTAGAGATATTTTTGGAGGCTTTTGGCAAGGGTTTCAAATTTTTAGAAGCTGAAAAATATTTTTAAAAATTATTTTTGCACTTGTGCCACTAGATTTTGATAGTTTGAGGGTCAAATCTTCATACAAGCTTGAGATACCTTAGGGTTTAAAGGTGGAATATTTATTGCAAATTTATTTGGGCCACTTCCTACTCTTCTTCATGAATAATTTTTGATTTGAAGATATCACATGAATCAGTCCATAATCAACCTATATCTCATCACTTCCATTGTGCAAAATTTCCAACATTGCAATCTTGGATTCAAGTATGTTTCCATAATCAACCTATATCTCATCACTTCCATTGTGCAAAGTTTCCAACATTTCATATTATGTTGAAATAAGAAAATTGTACCTTACTGGTGTAATAATAACTATATCAAGTTTGATTTCTATTGTTGATTGAGGATAAATACAAAGTTTATTTGTGTCCTTTTATTTGTTTTGCAATATATGTTGTGTCACCATTATATACTATTTCTCTACAAAACAAAAAATATAAACCATTAAACAATCTCCAAAGCCTCAAGCAACATTTAGAAAATTAGATTGCATGCCAAGTGTTAGGAAAAATGTCAAACAACCAAAATTAAAAAAATAAGATAAAAATAAGCAGGGATTCTTATAGTGGTATTGGAGCTTTGATCTTGCCAGGTTGGAGGGATTAGAGTTGTCATATGTAGCCACACAAAGTTGGTCCACATAAGTATTATACTTGTAGAAGAGAAGATCAACAAGAGAATCCAATGTAGGTACACAACAAGACACGATGGGTGATAGAAGAGGTGGTAGTCCACCAAGGCATGAAGCTAATGATGAAGATAGAGAAATAATGAGAGGTATTGCAACAGGGCAGCAACATGTGGCTATTTTTTTACAACTTACAACAACTATCCAACAAATAAACATGGCTATGAGGAGATACAATAATGAGAATGCAAATAATAATAGTACAATAGGTACACCATGAGTAGGGAGGACTCCTACATGCACTTCAAATAGACCATTTAAGCCTATCTTCTTATCTAGGAATGAAGCAGAAGAGGAGGTTGTAATGAGGATTTATCATTTACAGACAATGTTATGACTATGCAGGATGAGTGGGATGCTCTTCCTCAACTTGTCAAGGATGATTTATCTTTCCCTCAATATATGGGACAATGAAGAGATAGTAGAAGATTAGGGCAAGAAAAAAGACCCGAGCATCAAAATAAGGACCTAAAACAAGCTACAAGTAACCTCACTCTTCCTACATTCGATGGTAGTGGAAAGACTAGTGCTAGAGCATGGATTCACAAGTTGGACACCTTCTTAACACTTAGACCAATGTAGGAAGATGAAGCAATTAAATTTTCAAATATGCACCTTGAGGGCATTGCTTATGATTGGTGACATCATCGTTTAGTCACACAAAACCATAGATTGATTCACTCATATGATGAGTTCAACAACAAATAAATTGCTCAGTTTGATAAGAAGGATGTTGAGGTATACTATAGAGACATAGCACAATTAAAATAGAGTGGGCATGTGGATGCATATATTAATGAGTTTCAAATATTTTTTTTATGGTTCTTGATATGATTGAAAAGAGGGTGGTAATTTTGTTTATTGAAGGTCTAAATGACAGGATGAAAGGACTAGTCAAGGAACTTAAGCATAACACTCTCCATGATGTTATCCATTTGGATTTAGATCTTGACACTTCATTTTATTCATATCAACCACCTAAGAAAAACTTTAAGGGATTCAAACCAAATAATAAATATTTTAATCATCCCAAGAATACACCACCTAGGATGGAATTTGAGACACATAATGAACTAAGGAGGAAGAAACTTTACTTTTCTTGTCAAGAACCATGGGAACTAGGGCACAAATGCCTTAGCAAAAAAAAATTACACTAAATTGAGGTCACATATGATGTGGAGAATGACAAGGTCTAGGACACTATTTCAAATAGTGATGGAGAGCATGGGGAGAAACCCCCTCATATTGAGCTTGAGCTTACACCTACATGTGATACCGAACATGCTACTACTGCCTCACTTTCAAGAGTCCCTAGGTATCATTCATTTCATTTGAAGGGAGTTCTTAATGGGCAACGTGTCACTTATTTGGTTGATAGTAGAGCCACTCATAATTTCATTGATGAGGGATTAGTTGTAAAGAGGGGACTATAGGTATAGGAATTCTCAAGATTTAATGTGACAATTACAGATAGATTCTCTATGATTTGCATTAGGAAGGTTTCATAACTTAACATTTAGATGGATGGTTATAATTTGACTAATGATTTCTACATGCTTGGACTCGGTGAGATTGATGTGGGATTGGGTTTTTAGTGGTTACAATCACTTGGGAGATATATCTAGGATTTCTAATGGATGGAGCTAGAGTTTGTACTAGATGGGAAGAAGATTGTGTTGAAAGATTTATTTGATGGGAAACCCAGGGTTGTTTCAGCTAGGAGGATGGAGGCCTTGTTTAGGCATGGTGATGTAGCGTGGGAAACTCAATGTTTTATATCATCCAAGTCTCCTTTTAGTGGTAGGTCACAACATCTTATTGATATTTAGATGATGATTGATTTAAGCATAACATAGTGTTTGGAGATATTCCTCATGGTTTACCACTTGATCATGGGTTTGATCATGCACTACAACAAATTCCTGTGATTTGTTCCATTTTTTGATCTATTTTTTGCTTCCACCCACTGTTTTAATGTATTTTTGGCAATTTTTTGAAAATGTTGGCGCTATTTGTTGGGATGGTACAATTTTTGGTCTTTATTGCACCGATTAGTACAAGTTAGTGCTAATTTAGGCACTAATTAGTGCCTAAAGTAACACCATCTTTAGCATCGATAATAGCTTCAAGTGTAGCACTGCCTTGATTGCTGCCTTTAGCTCTGAGTTTAGCTTCAAGTTTAGCATTGCTTTTAGCTCTAACTTTGGCTTCAAGTTTAGCATTTGGTTCAACACCATTTAGACACCCCTATGTTGAAGAGACTTATTTATATGTCGCATTGATGATGTAAAACAATGAAATGTCAACAAGATACATACATATCGAGGAGAGAATCACTTATGCCACATCGACAAGGTATATCTATGTAAGTTCTTGGTGAAACACAACTCTTGGATATAATGAATTAATGTCGATGAGACATTGAGATATCAATAAGAAAAATAAGATTGTCTCATCAAAACTCTTCAATTGTATCATCAAAACTCTTCAAGTAATGATCAAAAGCATACACCACTATACTGCCGGGAAGGTGAGCAACATATATGGTAGAGCGGTAGACACAACAACCCCGCAACAAGAAGCCTTGAGCAAGGCGTTAGTGCGATAAACAATAGAAGGGAAGGGAAAAACACCACTATACCACAGTGATAATAACAAGTCTCCCGACATGGTAGAGTTACACTGATATATAAAGAAATACTACCGAAGCGAAATATTGATGAGACAATGGCATATCGGCAAGAGATATTAACTTGTCTCATCGACAATGACAATCAACATCAAAGGAACATAAGATCTAATTTCGATGAGACTTTGAGATATCAGTAAGACAAATAAGATTGTCTCATTGACACTCTTCAAGTAATGATAAAAAGGATACACCGCTATACCATCGGGAAGGTGAGTGAGCAACATATGCATTAGAGCGGTGTACACCGCAACCTTGCAACAAGAATTCTTGAGCAAGGCGGTAGTGTGGTAAACAACAGAAGGGAAGGGTAAAACATTGATATACCAAAACAATAATCACAAGTCTACCCGACATGGCAGAGTTACACCGATATATAAAGAAATACTGCTGAAGGAAAATATCGATGAGACAGTGGCATATCGGCAAGAGATATTAAATTGTCTCATTAACACTAGAAACCAACATCAGAGGAACATAAGATCTAATGTCGATGATACATTGAGATATTGGTGAGACAAAGAAGATTGTCTCATCGACACTCTTCAAGTAATGATCAAAAGCATACACGGCTATATCACTAGGAAGGTGAGCAACATATGTGTTAGAGTGGTATACACCGTAACCCATAGCAAGAAACCTTGAGCAAGGTGGTAGTGTGGTATATAGTAGAAGGGAAGGGAAAAACATTGCCATACCACAACGGGTATGATAAGAGATGATAGTAGTACAATAATCATGGCATCATTATAATTTACACCAATACATGCAGAAAATCACATCAGTTGCCAAAATTAAATGCTATTAAATTATTAAGAGTTTCCAAAACTAATATGACTAAATACTGCGCCATCTAAAGATAAGTGAGTTTTTTCAATATCGCACTCAATTGTAGTGCACTAATGGAAGGAGCTAAGGATATGAGAAGAAGTCCTCCAAGCATGAAATACTTAGGTAAGTGCACGAAAACTCTTTGAAAGAGCTCTGTAACATATACAAAAATATTTCAAGGTTTTGTCATTTGAAGCCATAGTATAGAAAATTGAAACATGCCTCCTAAAAGAAAATGACCAGAAGTAAAAGAAAGTGGGCCTAAAATTAAATATGAAGAACATAAAGTAAAGAAGAAAGCACTCCATCTTAATACAAAACAATCAGAAGTAAAAGAAAGTCTAAAATTAAACATGAAGAACCTAAAGTAAAGAAGAGACCACTCCATCAATCCATATTAGATATACTTCTAGGGTCTACTAAAGAGGGTAATAAGAGGTTTGTCGTGGACACTACACAAATTTGTAGGGATGCCCTCGTTTCCAAATCTGGATGGGATTTATTTTGGTATTTTTACAGTAAGAGAAATGAGAAGATTCTAGTTTCAAATGCTTGGATGTTGGATATAGCAAGGTTGATTGTCCCAAATGTGTTTGTTGATGTAGAATTTATTAGACTGCTAGCCAAACACTATCACTTAGCTACCAAAATAGTAAGGTTTCCAAACGACACGGTATTGGTAGAAGTAACTAGAAAAGCTAGATCATTGAGTGTTTTGGCTTAAACAAGGAGGATTTGACCAAGATAAACTTGCAAAAAAGTGAGGAGGATTATGCTAGGTTAAAAAATACTTATAGAAGTGATGAGGTACCCCTATATATGAAAAGAGGCATTGGTAACAAAACATTTCCCATTTCTACTACCAGTACTGAACCATTTAATGTAAAAAAAATTAGTATTACTTTGTGAATACATATTTAGCTCTTTTCCAAGTGTTGGGCATAGATGCTCAAGATAAAATTCCAATAGGCCTAATGATGATGGCCATGAGAATTCAAAATCCTAAAAATAATATTGAATATGACTTTGCTTCATACCTTGAGAAGGCGTTAGATGATGAATTCTCCCAAGTTATAGAGGATATAGCATCAATTAAATTAAGAAACTATTCCCTACAATGTCATCTGATATTGTACCATAATAGAGAATGGACTTGGCTATAGTAGATGTGCAAGGGAATCCCACACCTTTCCAGAAATGGTGCTATATTTGGGATAGTCGATGCAAGAATTCAATATGTTTTGTATCTATGAAGACTTTGTACACAAAATACTTCAAGTTCTTGGGTATGCAATACCAAGATTTTCAACCAAAATTTTACAACTAGTGAGACCTTTGGCTTTAAGACCAGAGTAGGGTCATACACACAATTTTGGAGATTGGTTCTTCCTCCTAGAAGTTACAATAATAAGAGTTTATGGATGCTCTGTTGCTCCACACGTACTACCAAAATTTGTGCCCCTCATATTAGCATTTCTTGAATTTATGTGGAAAATAATGTGGATGGAGAAAGATGTAATGCACAAGTAGAAGAAAGGCACTTTCCTACCAAACCAAACCAAGTGTGAAGATTGGACTATAGGCTCAGACAACTAGAGGAGTTATAGTATTATTTGAAGATAATATATGCATTGAAATATGGAAAAGAAAGATCCTTTGACCCTGAAAATGATATGAACAACATAAGGGACAATCTTCTTACCAAAATGACAGTGCCACACCAAGTGGATTTTGAAGAAGATGTCATAAGGAACTACATTACTTATAATGATGTATTTAGTAGAAGGAAAAAAATGGGAATATATGAAGAAGGTTGAAGAAAGGATGAAGGGGAGGTCCAAGGATTTCCTAGGATACTTTGTTGAGGAAAAGGGCCCCATCAAGAGGATAGAATTGATAATTGGTAGATTTGAAGAATTGTACAGAAAGAAGGAAGCATATCTCAAAGAGCATGATAGTGGTGCAACTGTAGAGCATACCCCAGGTGAAACCTTTGAGCCTCGTGGAGCAGTTACCTCCCAAAAGATAGAAGACAGGAAGAATTGAACAGTTAGTACCTTATGATGATACTAAAGAGGTGGGTGATAATGAGGAAGTGGATATAGTATTGTAGTCATTGAAAGGTGATATTGAAGTTGATCAACCCATCCTTGAGACCAGTGCCCATAAACATGAGGAAAAGATGGGTGATGTAGAAAAAAAAAAGTACAAAGGTACATGAAGATGAAAGAGAAATTGCAGCCAGGAGATTCATAGAAGATGATGAATTCATTAAGACTCTTGAGTTTAATGATTTCTAGATGAAGATGAAGATAAAATAATTTAAAGAGAGGATGGAATCAGTTGAAGCAAGAATTGAAGAATTAGAGAAAAATGAAATGGTAGCACAAACTTTCCAGGAATTAAGAGTTGACAACATTGACATTAGCCCTTAGAAGGCTAGAGAAATGGTCTTGAAGAGAAATATGCTCATTTTCCCTAGCTTGGAATTAAATAAAATGTTTTTGCTTGATCAAGTATAGGCTCAAGAAGATCCAATGCTAGTTGCATAATTTGACTCTAATGAAGGTGTGAGTGGAATTGGGTATAACCCAAAGATTGAAACCTTGGCCATAAAGATCAAATAGAAAAATACATAGAAACCAAAATTATTGGATGTAATTCAAGGGATGAAAGGGGTAGCGATGGTAAGGACAATACAAGATACCACCCCTTTGGAGGCAACCATAATGACCATGCATTTGGCCATGTTCACTCGAGCAACTGTTAAGGGATTAGAAGATAGATTGAAGGAGTATGAAAAGGAACAAAGATTCTTAAATGATGAAGTTAATAAACTATTCATGGAGAATTTCAAATTGAAAGAACAATTAAGAGGAGTAGGACCCTCACAAAGCAAGGAGATGGTGTCATATAGGCCTCCTATTGCTCCAATGGATATTGTTAAGAACATTTTTGCAAAATAGGTAAAAAATCCAGAGAAGGAAGTGGATGATGTAAGAAGGCCAACAATCAAACCTAGGATGAAGTGAAAAGATGAATTTGTAAAGTTATGGAAAATATTCTTGAGCACAGGATAAAATTAGTTATGGATAAACTGGAGAATGTGCATGATAGTTATAAAACACTTTAGCAGGAAATGGATCAAATAAAGACATGTTTGTATTAGATCGTTTGTTCAAAAGGTGGTAGCCTATTCACCACACTTTGGCTAAGTTATGCAAAGTTACAAAAAGAAGTCCTAATGCACCCACAACATTAAATCCAGTTGAACAAACTGTGAAGATGATTATTGATGAGTTTCAGTATGTACAAGGGTTTGATAAAAATATTGTAACACGAATGGATTTATTCCATACTTGCAAACAATGGTATATACTTGAAATTTTGAGAGATGGTGATCAGTTGAAGGACTTGGATAAGTGGAAGAAATAATTTAGTCAGGTTGTTCATAAGTGTGTAACTCATATACATGAGGATGATGATATCCATCTTCCCAAGCTAAATTAGATCATGGATGGGTTGATTGGTCTTGATGCAGGATACCTAAAGTTTGTCAATGATACAAAGGCATTACTAGATAATTGATGGAAAAGTCATCTAGTAAATATGCAAAATATCTAGGAATATAAGTGGCATTAGATTTTATGGTGTATCAGTGGGAGGAAAAGTATTTGTTTTCAAAAGAATAGGACACTAAGGCGAGAGCATTTGGACATTCATCATGGAGAGGAATACTTTTCTAAATCAATGATCACGGGTCTTCTATGTTGAATAATGGAACCATATATAGTCAAAATGTCTTAAGTCTTGTTATTTCCTTAATTATGCTAATCAAATAGTTGTTAGTAAAAGAAGTAGTTATGAAAGGTCGTTTCTTTTTGTAAAAGTCTTGTAGCTTGTTGCTTCCTATATAAATAGGAAACCAAGGCCTAGTTTTAGATTATCATCATCATATATCATTTCCATTTTGAAGACTTATGTTATTAATATATATCAATTGAAGCAATATAATGGAAAAAATATTATTATCAGATATTCTCCATGATTGTGTTATCATTCTGTATTTTTCTTATGTTTTCCATACTTATTTCTTCTCATATTTGAATGAATATCAGTTATTGAGCCTCAATAATGTGATTATGTGAATGGATATGCTGATACAATAAAGCATTTATTGTGGATGTTGGTAGATCTGCTATTTTTAAAAAAAATTTGAGCTTGTTTTTCCTTGTTACATGTTCAACATAAAAATGGAAACTATTTAAAAATAATAAAGTTAAAAAAGTTTCTTATTTAAATAATTGTGAGTTACATGCATTAATATTTTATTAATTTTGTGTCTTCACAAACATATGTTGATACAAAATGAATGGAAGAATCATCCAAGTAATCCTAATTTTTTCTTCCAACAATTTATACCAAAGATTGAACAATTTAAGGATATTGCAATAGGTAATTAAGGATATGATGATGAGGAGTATATATTCTTGTACTTGTATATTCTATGAAACATTCCTTATTTTCTATGAAACAATGTATATATTCTTGTACTTGTAAATATTCTTTTACTGTTATGTCTATTAAATAAAATAGAGTTTGAATAAAAAATGATTCACCCTTTTTTGTAAGTGAGTATGCGAATTATTGTTTAAGGAAAAATATTACAGTGTTTACATTTTTAGTTTACTAGTTTCAAATCTTCATTTTCTATGTATATAAAATTGTATGTGCTCTTTATCTTGAATGACATAAAATAGTAATATCATTAAAATCAAGGTTTTCAATTTCAGCACCATCATTGTCCACACTTTTCATAACCTATTCACTTTTAAGTACAATCATCAAAATTTTATTTTTTATTTCTTGTCCTAGTTAATCTTGATTCCTTTCAGCACAACATAGTAAGTTGCATGTTAAATTTCAAACATTTTCTTTGCATTTTTTTGTATATATTATTTTCTTAGTGCTTCATTATGTAACAACAATTTCACTTTTGAATACAATTAAAGTAAATGAAAGCACATTTTTTCTTTGTCAAGGGAAATATATGGTGAATACCCTATGTCTTTCAAATAAGTGTGCAAGCGAAATAAGACATAACTGATTGAATCTAATTTTCTACTATACAATTGTTTTTTTATGTGCTTTTTACTTTTTGCATGTGGATTACGCTCAGA
Organism: Sequoia sempervirens; assembly: GCA_007258455.2. Taxonomy (NCBI): domain Eukaryota; kingdom Viridiplantae; phylum Streptophyta; class Pinopsida; order Cupressales; family Cupressaceae; genus Sequoia; species Sequoia sempervirens. The sequence goes on from VDFB02122555.1 coordinate 91,512, forward strand.
AAGAGACTACTTATCTTTTATTAAATGAAGCCTTTACATTTCTTGTCTACAAAAGGAATTTACTGCTTGACAATAGGTTCATGAACTTCATACAAATTAAGATTGGTGTAAAAGGCCATCCTCCTGAATGTTGTTTGGTCTAGAATTATAATGGAAAATAAAAAATCTTGCTAGGAGAATAAAACAAGTTTTCAATTGTCCAAGTACAATAATAGTACTGAACATTTCAAAGTTTAGGCCATAAGAATCATCCTTTTTTAAACATGGATTGTAAATAATTTTGAAAATTTAGAAGTCTTGGTCATTAACATTATTGTTTGCTACAATGTCATCCAGTGTATCATTGTTAATGTTCATACGTTCTTTCAAGTATTTAATATTATCAACATCCTCATCTTGACCTGCATCATCTTCATCATCATTGAAATTTTACTGTAGACCATCTATATTGTTACCGGATGTATTTGGATCATCACTTTCTATACCATCCATATTGTTGTCTTCCATAACATCATCTAACTCTGTATTGTTGTCTTCTTGTGCTTGAACATAACCATCTTGAACATCATCATGGATGTAAATTTCTTCAATGTTCTCTAATCCCTCTCTCTCATTTTGTTGGTCATCATTGTTTTGCTTAGTATCCACTAATGCATTGTCAAATACATGCCTTAATCTTGGATCATAATGTATGAAAAATATCCATTTCGGGTCCAAAATATCTTCATAGAAAAATACCTGCACATGAACGACATACATATATTAGACTTAATTTAAATTGTATGAACATATATACATCAAATGAATAATGGAATGTTATTTAATAGACTACCTTTTCATACAATAATTGATATAAAACACAATTTTGACAATATAGTTTATAAAACATCAATCCACACTCATTTCTTATTCTTTGGTTTTCTGCCCTTAAGAACATCCTTAGGGAGACCTTGTTCTTCCCTCTTCTTTCATGCAGGAGTGCGTTTTAAGAAGGGTTAATCAATCAATAACTCATCCCCAATGGTAAGGTCCATAATATCCTCAACCATTATCAATCTATCAACCTCACTTCCCATATCTCCATCCTTATCAATTATAACCTCAACAAATTGATAATTCGGTCTTACAGTAAGGTCCCTTCCCTTACTACTATTTATAAATCTTGCAATTTTTGTGTGTGTGTGTATGCACATCCATCTATATACATAAGATGAACTCTATTCATTTATTTTCCACTTTCCAATTGGAGATGATGTGTATACATATTTAAATTTATACCATATACTAACATGCTAGGCTTATATTCTACTAGCCTTCTCCATTCACCATTGTAATATGATGGACCATAATATGGCATTAATCTCCTAGTGGTTTGTTCTTAGTTGTTTCTATGTTTGGATCCCACATGTACATTTTGGAAAATAAAGAAGCCTAGATTCACTCCATGAATATTGGAGGGTCGTATCATGTAGCTTTATCCCCAAAATTGAAACACCTCATACACTCTAGGTAGTTGTTGATCACTAGGCCAAGCACAATATAGTCGACGATCAAATGTCTCTTTGTAAATTGATCTCAAACTCAAGGGAAAGTCATCATCTCCATCACATTCATTCTCATAGGATATGTAGTCCACCTTCCCCTTGTCTTTAAGCAAATTATGCATCTTCACACCGGTTCTTGTTCTGTTACTTATTTTCATCAATTCCTCATCTTTTGAGCTAGTATATTGGCACATATTTTTGTTAGATGTATCATCGGATAAATTATCATTTCCCTCTAGGCTAGAAGTCAGTGATCCAAGAAAATTTAAACCAAGAACTTTATCTTGCAAGTATCCATTAAGAAAAAAATAGTTATTTAAATAATATAAAACAATGTTTCAATGAAGTATACATGTTTTTTTATATCAAATTGGAAAATTCCTCACCATAATTCCTATTGGATTTGAATTGATTGTAGGAGGCATACTATTGACTGGAAGCTCATCATTTATGTAATGTCTTTGTATAATTTCTCGTTTGAATTGTTTCTTTCCATGACATATAGAACATCCACAAACAACAATTTTCTCAAAGTATTCATCCCATGTACTATAGTCCTAACCTACCTCTTCTTCAGTGCAATCATTTGTTGTGTTTGTAGTATCCATTTCCATTTCCTTTTCCACCCACTATCATCTATGTGATTTAACATTTTTAGGTCTATGTCCATGTACATATCTTGTTCTTTTGCTAGTTGAATGCTTAGGCTCTACATTTGCTCCAATCTCCATCTAAAATAATCAACAACATGCATTAATTTATGTCAAGATTGGATAATACATTATAAATTTTAATAAAATTGTGAAGGATGGACGTATCAAAAAATTCCATTAGATCATTTTTTCCTAAGTTAAGTCAAAATTTGAGTACCTGATGTCCCGCTTCATCTGTTGTGTCCTCATTTGATATGACACAATCTGTTGCCATGGCCTTGTCTTGCCCCTATAATACACAACATAGTAAATAATGTTTAGTACACCAATTATACCATTTCAAAAAATATGCTATCCAACACAAAACCTCACTTTAGTCATATATTTGACATATTGATATCATGTTTTGGATATTCTAATTTTCAAACTTTTTCCTTGATCATAGAATCACATTTAATCACCATTCCTATGCATTTTCAACCAACAATTTTGACCTCAGAGACCTCATGGAAAAAAAATGACTTTATCTCCTCTACATTGTATCATTTGTGAATTCATAAACACCTTCCTCCTTTGGTTGAGGTTGCTTTCTCTTCTTACCTCTATTGTATCTGCAGATTCCATTGTATCATCTATTTCCACCCACTTTCCTCTTATTGATTTAGTATTTCTACACCATCCACGTCCTCTCTCCATGGCCTCCTTTGTGAATAAAAATTCCACCACAGAAAATTTCATTGCACTATCATCGAGAAGGAAAAAGAAACTTGCGGGACTACGGTAAAAATTGCTCTACTGCATTGAGCTGATGGAGTTGTGGGACAGCGGTGGTCACCATAGTACCACACACCAATGGTAGAAGACTTGTGAGACTGCAAGAGTCACCACAACACCACCAAGAATAGAAGGAAGACTTGCGTGGCACCATAGAAGCTTTCACTACACTACCACCAAGAAGGATGAAGCACCTTGTGGGACCGCAGTAAAAACTGTTCTACCGCACCAAGCTAATGAAGGAGCCACAAGATAGCGATGGTCACAAAAAAAAGGTAGGAGTTGGGATTATTTCCAACACTCTAGATCTTGTGATACACAATAATGAAAATAGTCACTATACAACAATGATAGGTGCTAAATTAGGTGCACTTGACGCTACCTTATACGTCCCAAACAGATTACATTAACGACCAAAAGTCGGCGCTAAAGTTGAAGTTAACTAACACTGACTAAAGTGTCAAGTAATGAATCAAAATTTAAAATTTAAAACTTTCTTGCATGAAGGAATAAATCAGACGACAAAAAAGGGAAAAAATTCATGCGAAGGAAGAGAGCAGTGCACTACCAGCAACTGATGAGAAATTCAATTTAGTTTGCGACACCATAGGTAAGGTTACAATTTTTTTTCTTGGTGGAATTCGTGATTGACTGCTCTTTGTATTGCATTTGAATTTGTGATTGTTTATTGGTTTGTGGCCTAACCAATCCAGGCAACCTCTAAATTGTCCCATCATTATAAATTGTAAAACCTTTGAGAAACCAACAAAATTTTTTACCCTACCCATTTGAGCTTTGGCTTAAAATATTATAGAACGAAGCGAGGATGCCTCCGTATTATTTCCTTAACTTGGGTATCAAGGAAATAGTGAACTGCTTAGCAAATTTGGGAATTGGGTTGGTCACTGCTGAGCAACTGCTAAAAATAAACACATAAACTGCTTGGTTTTTCCCAGTTGCACCATAGTCACCGATGCCATGAAAAATTCATGCTAGATTTCATTATGAAAGAGTTTTCATGATAAGGTTATCAACACTAAGCAAATCGAGTGAACATATTTTCCCTAGGTTATCAACACTAAGCAAACCCAATGAACATATTTTTCCACAAAACTAAACTTTCATACCATAAACTGGATAAAGATGTTCATACTTGACAGTGTGTACTTCATTTGCCTCCACATACTAGACAGAAATAATTTTCCCTAGGTAGCCTCAAAATGTCAAGCAATGGAGGGAAGTGAGCATTGTCAACAAAATTTGGCCACAATGATGTAATTCATTATCAACTTATAGATTTGTAAATTTTTCCATTGTTTCTTTGAATTTTACTTTTTAGTTTTTTATTTCTAAATTTAAAAGAAGAAATATAATTTAAATATATATATATGGACATGAGATTGACAAAGATAAAGAGGAATTGGCTTCCATATTGGGGGTAGAGGCAGTGAACAAATTGGTTAATGTGAACTGGATAACACTTTCCATATACATAGAAAAACAATCTATTAACACCCCTCAAACATTGCAAAAAAATCAATTGTCTCAAAGGGAATCAATTGATTCCCCAACTAGTCCTAGATCGAGCAAAATATCTAGGAGGAAATCAATGACAGTAAACTCTAAGAATGTAGAACAGGGAGAAAATACTTCCACTCTTGGGACATAGACTTCTTCCACCATGCCATGTTTTCAATCTTGCATTGGTAGCTACAATACGAAGATAGAATATAAGGTGGTTTCAGGGGAAGTCCGAATGACAGATGCTGGGAAAATGTTTGTGAATAGGTTGAAGGAATCATACCTTCAACGGTTCAAAGACCATCTACATTTTCCATTCTCAAAGATACCCATGCACTTGAAAAAATTAGTTATCCATGACATGGAGAATGAATTTGGCACATGTTGGTCTATAAAGAAGATAAAGCTACAAATGTCTCAAAACTGTAAGAGATTTTAGTGCAACCAAACAAAGAAGATAAAAAAATCCCTCCTAAGCTAAGGCAAAAAAAAAGGCCCATTGATGTAAGTGTGAAAGTATGGAGAGATATTGTAAAAGCATATGAGAAGTTCGATTCACAAAGGAAGTCAGGTGAGGAGAGTACATAGGTATTTGAATTTTCTCATAAGATTATAACAAATTTATTAAATGATATTTAAATTTTATTTGTGTATAGTTAAATTGAATTAGTATATGTTTCAGGACAAAGCCTCCAAGGCTAGGCTTGAGAAACTTTGTGCCACACATCACAGTGGGTAGAAAGGTTTACAGGCCTTGATCTGTACATTTGTAAGTATATTTAATATGTTAAATGATTTTTTTTATTTTTTATTTTCTGTTGGAAAAATTAATTGATTGCATATTAATTAGTTTAACTAGTCCATGTGCCATGTTTTGATAGGAATAGAAATATGGCTTCCATCCAAAGAAATTTGAAAAGAATATGTTACAAAACAAAAAGTGGAATGATTTTGTAATCTAGATGGAGAACGAGGTATCAATAGTTGAGTTTCAATAACTTAGTTGGATATTGTTGTGTTAATATGTCAATTTACATCTCTTGTGTTGAGTTGTTTATTGATGCATAGGATGAGTAAATAGAGCTCAAATATTATGATTACAAGATGACCGTTTATGTTCATGAATAAATAGTGGAAGGATATAGATGAACTCAATTCATCTGACTTTATGCCTCTTGGCAGACATTCTTCTTGAATCTCTAATATTAGGTTCATGAGACTTCCCTGTAGCTTTTACCTTTTGTTGTTGCCTTTCCTCTTCACTGTTAGACTCGTCTCCTTTTTCCTTATCTACATTTCTAGCTTTGGCTTCTAATTCATCCCATGTTTTACCTTCCTCCTCTTCAAAATATTTTTCTTCTTTTTCCTCCTCTGACTCCACAAGAGATTAATCTTCTGAACCTTCCTCATCTGATTCTGATTCCTCTTCTACATCAGAGGGTTCATATCCTTGATTTGACTCTTCTGAATTATCAGAATTAGAATCACTAGCTTCCATATTCAAAAATTCCTAACCAACATCTTCAATAAATTTATCTGGATCATCAGTAATAGACTTTAAAATTGGCCGCTAGTTCAAGTTCATTTTGTTTTCATAATACTTTATATCCATGGAGTTCAACCATTCCTTGATGCCCTCAAGCAAAGATTGAGGAATGGAATACATTCAGAGTACATCCCGCTTGAAGTCTTTGAAAACAATAGCCATATCAAATTCCTTTTTCCCAATTCCTACTCTCTCAAGGTTAACAATCTCAATCTCACTAATAGTGATTACTAAGAAAGGTAATTTCACCAACTCTACCAAACAGTTTACTATAGGAACAATAAAAGAAGAGGCTTTGAAAGGAACTCCATGGAAACAAAGCTCTCTAAATGGTATATCAAACTCTAGTTCAAAATATTTTAGATGAGGTTGTTCCCATATCTCTCTTACTCGCTTGCCAAATCCTTGAAACTCAGTTTTGATTTTATTTTTCCTATCCCTCTCTTTTTGTTCTTCCTCAATTTCACCAGGATCATACATTGACCTGCTTGCCCCTCCTAAATTTTGGACCACATCCATTACTTCCACATAAAACTGGACATCCTTTGTCTTCTTGGTTCCCACGCCATGATATGGTTATACAAATGAAAATGAAGCAAAGTAATCATCTCCTTCTTTGTTGGCTAGAAGAATGCATGCTTAATGTTTTGATACATGATATCAAATCTCTTCTTCTCTCATGGTTGAATACTAAAATCTAGTATGGTGGGCCTCCAAATTTCCTATCATCTTTCTTCCTCTTCCACCAAATGTTGGCTTGATCCACATGTCTGCCAACCTAATTGGATTTGTTTTTGAAAGTTGAAGTTTCTCCTGAGTCACCAATGTAGCTCTCTCTGCCTTTTCAGACTCTTTCATTGCTATAGATCATCTCTAGGATTTAATCATTTGTACCACATGGTTGATGTGCTTTGAATCCTTGCATCTAAAGGAAATTTCCTTAACATAAATACTACTAGGGAATTTCAATGTTTCCATTGTAGTTGGCATTAAAGTCGGTACCTGCAACATTGAAAATTATCCTTATACAAGAATTCCCTCCATCTTGTTAATTGGCTTGTAACACTCTTGATGGTGGCTACATGAAATACGATTATGATTCCTCTTCTACATCAGAGGGTTCGTATCCTTCATCTGACTCTTCTAAATTATCAAAATCAGAATCACTAGCTTCCATATTCAAAAATTCCCAACCAACATCTTCAATAAATTTATTTGGATCATCTGTAATAGTCTTTAAAATTGGCTACCAATTCAAGTTCATTATGCTTTCATAATAATTTATATCCATGGAGTTCAACCATTCCTTGATGCCATCAAGCGAAGATTGAGGAATGGCATACATGTGAAGTACATCCCACTTGAAGTCTTTGAAAACAATAGCCATATCAAATGCCTTTTTCCCAAGTCCTACTCTCTAAAGGTTAACAATCTCAATCTCACTAATAGTGATTACTAAGAAAGGTAATTCCACCAACTCTACCAAACAGTTTACCATAGGAACAATAAAAGTAGAGGCTTTGGAAGGAACTCCATGAAAACCAAGCTCTCTAAATGATATATCAAACTCTAGTTCAAAATATTTTAGATGAGGATGCTCCCATAGCTCTCTTACTCGCTTGAAAAATCCTTGAAACTCTGTATTGATTTTATTTTTCCTGTCCCTCTCTTGCTATTCTTCCTCAATTTCATCAAAATCATACATTAACCTTCTTTCCCCTCCTAAATTTTGTACCACATCCATTATCTCCACATAAAACTAGACATCCTTGGTCTTCTTGGTTCCCACGCCATGATATGGTTATGCAAATGAAAATGAAGCAAAGTAATCATCTCCTTCTTCGTTGGCTAGAAGAATGCATGCTTAATGTTTTGATACATGGTATCAACTCTCTCTTCTGCTCTCATGGTTGAATACCAAAATCCAGTATGGTGGGCCTCCAGAGTTCCAACCATCTTTCTTCCTCTTCCACCAAATGTTGGATTGATTCACACGTCTACTAGCCTAATTGAATTTATTTTTGAAAGATGAAGTTTCTCCTGAGTCACCAATGTAGCTCTCTTTTCCTTTTCATACTCTTTCATTGCTACAAATCCTCTCTAGGATTTAATCATCTGTACCACATGGTTGATGTACTTTGAATCCTTGCATCTAAAGGAAATTTCCTTAACATAGATACTGCTAGGGAATTTCAATGTTCCCATTGTAGTTGGCATTAAAGATGACATCTGCAACATTGAAAATTATCCTTATATAAGAATTCCCTCCATTTTGTTGGCTTGTAACACTCTTGATGGTGGCTACATGAAATCTGATTCTAATTCCTTTTCTACATTAGAGGGTTCATATCCTTGATTTGACTCTTCTAAATTATCAAAATTAGAATCACTAGGTTCCATATTCAAAAATTCCCAACCAACATCCTCAATAAATTTATCTAGATCATTAGTAATACTCTTCAAAATTGGTTGCCAATTCAGGTTCATTATGCTTTCATAATACTTTATATCCATGGAGTTCAACCATTCCATGATGCCATCAAGGGAAGATTGAGGAATGGCATCAATGCAGAGTACATCCCACTTGAAGTATTTGAAAATAATAGCCATATACAATGCCTTTTTCCCAAGTCATACTCTCTCAAGGTTAACAATCTCAATCTCACTAATAGTGATTACTAAGAAAGGTAATTCCACCAACTCTACCAAACAGTTTATTGTAGGAACAATAAAAGCAAAGGCTTTGAAAGGAACTCCATGAAAACAAAGCTCTCTAAATGGTATATCAAACTCTAGTTCAAAATATATTAGATGAGGTTGCTCCCATATCTTTCTTACTCGCTTAACAAATCCTTGAAACTCTGTATTGATTTTATTTTTCCTATCTCTCTCTTGTTGTTCTTCCTCAATTTCATCAAGATCATACATTGACCTTCTTTCCCCTCCTAAAGTTTGGATCACATCCATTACCTCCACATAAAACTGGACATCCTTGGTCTTCTCGGTTCCCACACTGTGATATGGTTATGCAAATGAAAATGAAGCAAAGTAATCATCTCCTTCTTTGTTGGCTAGAAGAATGCATGCTTAATGTTTTGATACATGATATTAGCTCTCTCTTCTACTCTCATGGTTGAATACCAAAATACATTATGATGGACCTCCAAAGTTCCAGTCATCTTTTGTCCTCTTCCACCAAATGCTAGCCTAATCCACATGTCTGCCAGCCTAGTTGAATTCTTTTTTGAAAGTTGAAGTTTCTCCTGAGTCACTAGTCTAGCTCTCTCTGCCTTTTTAGACTCTTTCATTGCTACAGATCATCTTTGGGATTTAAACATTTGTTCCACATGGTTGATGTTCTTTGAATCCTTGCATCTAAAGGAAATTTCCTTAACATAAATACTGCTAGGGAATTTCAATGTTGCCATTGTAGTTGGCATTAAAGTCGGTATCTGCAACATTGAAAATTATCCTTATATAAGAATTCCCTCCATCTTGTTGGCTTGTAACACTCTTGATGGTGGCTATATGAAATCTGATTTTAATTCCTCTTCTACATCAGAGGGTTCATATCCTTGATCTGACTCTTCTAAATTATCAGAATCAAAATCACTAGCTTCCATATTCAAAAATTCCCAACTAGCATCTTCAATAAATCTATCTAGATCATTGGTAATACTCTTCAAAATTGGCTGCTAATTCAAGTTCATTATGCTTTCATAATACTTTATATCCATGGAGTTCAACCATTCCATGATGCCATCAAGGGAAGATCGAGGAATGGCATCAATGCATAGTACATCCCACTTGAATTATTTGAAAATAATAGCCATATCAAATTCCTTTTTCCCAAGTCATACTCTCTCAAGGTTAACAATCTCAATCTCACTAATAGTGATTACTAAGAAAGGTAATTCCACCAACTCTACCAAATAGTTTATTGTAGGAACAATAAAAATAGAGGCTTTGAAAGGAACTCCATGAAAACCAAGCTTTCTAAATGGTATATCAAACTCTAGTTCAAAATATTTTAGATGAGGTTGCTCCCATAGCTCTCTTACTCACTTAACAAATCCTTGAAGCTCTATATTGATTTTATTTTTCCTGTCCCTTTCTTGCTATTCTTCCTCAATTTCATCAAGATCATACATTGACCTTCTTGCCCCTCCTAAATTTTGGACCACATCCATTACCTCCACATAAAATTGGAGATCCTTGGTCTTCTTGGTTCCCACGCTGTGATATGGTTATGCAAATGAAAATGAAGCAAAGTAATTATCTCCTTCTCCTCTGGCTGGAAGAATTCATACTTAATGTTTTGATACATGATATCATCTCTCTCTTCTACTCTCATGGTTGAATACTGAAATCCATTATGGTGGGCGTCCAGAGTTCCAGTCATCTTTCTTCCTCTTCCACTAAATGCTGGCCTGATCCACAAGTTTTCCAACCTAATTAGCTTTATTTTTGAAAGCTGAAGTTTCTCCTGAGTCACCAGTATTAGCTGTAACTTTTTTGAAATTTTATTATGGTATGTGCACTTTGATATGATGTAATATGATTATAGTTTCATCTTATATGTTTTAATATTAGATATATAATAGAAAAATAAATTATTGCATGAAATAAATAATATATTTTCATTCTAAATGTTTTTTTTTTGCAGAACACAGGTCTTCCAGAAGATCAAGATGATCCTCAACATGATATAGATTCAAAAAATACTAGTTATGCCAGTATAGATCACATGAAAAAGGATGATGATGACGCAAATATGGAAGACACCAAGGCCAATGAAAATGATGATGATGATGATGATGAGATAGTTGGTGGTAGTAACCAATGCCATTCATGATCATATAGACTGCATCATGGATCATTTTTGATATATCATTATGATGACTCTTTTCATAGTTACTATCATATGTATCATTTTCACAATCTACAGTGCTATATTATTGAGTTGTATCATATTGACGGGTATGTGTAGGATCATCATGGAAAAAACAAGCTCTTAAATGGCAAAAAATTTAGAAAAATTAGAGTCAGGAAACTTCACATAAAAATTTGAATAAGTTATCTATATTATTTCAAAAATATGTAAGAGTAAAATCTATAGCGAATTGAATGTAGTTTCTAAAATACTAGGTTTATTTAAAAATAATAAAAATCTATTTGGTGAAAATTTGAAATTTCAATGCAATAGTACTTAAATTTCAGGGAAAAAATAAGTAAGTGTCTGTCTAACCACCCTGATCACAATAAAATGATAATATTTGTTTATAATATTTTAGATATAAATAGAGGACTCATGTATCAATGTGATGCATATTTTTTTATAATTTTTTTCCAAGTAAATAATTAATTATTATTATTTTATTACAACTTTTAAAAAATATAAAAACTCGTATGTCTGACCACCTTAACTTGGTCAAAAATTCATGAAATTCATTTTTTTTTTAATCCTATAGTATATGAAGCATAGAATGTGACACATGTTTTGGATTCAAAAAATGTGATACTATTTGAAAGCTATAGATGTTTTTCAATCAGCCTATCAATCAAGACTTTAGTCGTAATTCAAATAGAAAATGAATAATAATTAATTATTAAATTCAAAGTAAGGAATAATTTATATTGGTGGAAATCTAAGAATTTCAATTAGAAACCCTTTTCGTTTCATCAATTTTGGGTAAGAAAAAAGTCGTTAGCCACATACCCTACACATACCCATCATATCGCCACTTTTTGGCCCATCATGATCCTGCACATACCCTGACATCTATCATTTTCACTATATAATTTGGACATGTATCATCTTGACTTGTATCAATTTGAGTTGCCTATTTTATCAATTTTATTTATATCATTTGTACATGTATCATTTTCACTTATGTCGACTGTTGGACATGTATCATTTTGACATGTTTTTGATGTACTGACATATTTGAGTTTCACTTGTTTTAGTTATATATGATGATGATCTTATCAATATTGACTTGTCAATTTATATATATTAAAAGTGGTCAATGATTTTTGGATGGATATTTATTATGTATGATGATTTTAATTTACTTCTCAGGATGGATGTTGTCAAATTTAATTAAATTATAGATATTTGACTCAATTTTTTTAATTATAGATGATGATCATGTTACAATAATAGTTCATGCAGTGATGAAAGTTAAAATTAATGCTTGGCACCTCCAGAACATAATTGAACAAATCAAAGAAGTGTTAAGCTCTTTTGAAAGTTTTGCAGTGAACCATAATAAAAGAGGTGGTAATGTGGAAGTTGATGTCTTATCTAAATGGGCTTTAAATTTTGGTGAAATGGGGGAATTCAGGTTGGAGGACTTTAGAGGTGTTAAGTTAGTAGACTTAGGTGAAAACACGAGAGATTACAATGCCTTAAATGAAAAATATGGTGAAGCAAGTGGAGTAGGTTTGACATGACAAGCAAAGGCAGGGGTGACAGGTGGTGGTGAAGTAGTACTTCATTAATAGAAAGTGTGGGCAATCCAAGATGGACTTAAATGCAAGCCCTCGATTAAGATGTGTTAATTGCATTTGGAAAGGGTTGAGAAAAAGATTGCAAAAAAAATTTGGTGGTGATGACGTTGGTTGTCAATAGAAATGGAAGCCAATTTCACCTTCCAATCATGAAGATCTTTGGGACCGTTTTATGGAGAGGCGTCTAGAAAATGATTTCAGGATCTTTTCCTTGTGACAATGAGTAGTTAGTGTAGTGTGCAAAAATGATTTGTGGTAGGGATTTCGGATCTTTGAAACACAGATACCAAACCAACATGGAATTTTACTCCTTAATTGTAGCATGGGGCTTGGATTTAGGTGAAATAGTGGAAATGATGAGGATGGTGATGCAGAATATTGTGCATGAAGATTTTTTGGTAGGCATGGAGTCCATTCTCAAATGGACGGTTCTAGGTGTAGGTTTAGATTATTATGAAGGATTGGTAGATGATGAAATTGAGGAGCTCTATAGGAGACTATGCCTAAAACCCTTTATTCATTGGCCTAAAGGAAAATACAAAGCTCATTGTTGTGAGGAAGCATGTTTGGGATGGAAAGCGCTCAAACTCTCCATTGAACGCATGGAGGTTGATGAAGTTCTGGCACAAGCAAAGGTGGAGATGGAGGGATTGGAAGTGAAAAGGAAGCATTAGAAGAAGAATTCAGGGAAGCAGTGGAAGAATAATCCTCTGAAGGAGATAGCCAAGTGTCCATTGGGTCCGAGTGGAGCTCTTTAAGACTGGTCGTGTTTGTCTATGTCTGATTTTGAATTCTCCCTTCGCTTTTGTTGTATTAAAGTGTGTAACTTTGAAGACTATTAATGGTGGTTATTTTTTGTAAGAATTTTATTGGTAAATAATTATAGGGGTTACAAGGTTTATTTAATGTTTTACTTTGCACATTAAGGTGCCTCCAGTTTTTGTCATTTGTTATGGAATTTTGGTGGGTAATGACACTAAACAATAGATGTAATTTTTTTAATCTTTACAAGCAATACAAAAATCTTGTGTTACCGACCCCAAAAAAATAATTATCTTGTTATTTAATCATATGAGTTAAATAATTAAATTACTTAGTATATAATCATATGAGTTATTTAAGAAGCATAATATATTTAACTAATTAAATTGAAATAAAACATATTAAATCAATAAATGGAAG
>VDFB02122555.1:105344-146639 GCA_007258455.2 Sequoia sempervirens
TTTTTTTAAATCTGATTTTTTTCTGATTTTTTCTAGACTTTTTCCTGATTTTCTTCCAATTTTTTCTAGACTTTTTTCTTGATTTTTTCAAAAAATCTTATACTTTTGGTTTGCCAATTTTTTCCCCAAAATATTTTTGCTGCTATGGTATAAAAACATATCTTTTTTGTAATATCAAGGATAATTTTTGAAACTTCCATGCATTGCTAATCTAAAAGGAAAAGTCTTTTGCCTAATCTGTATGCAACCATGCTTTTGACATTGTCAAAAAGAGCAAAACTTTCTAAATGATGCAAAGGCATGGCCAAGCAATTCTAACTCTTCGCATGAGAGAAGAGAGATGTTGGAGAGTACATCAAGTCAGTGAGAACAAAAGTGTAATGTGTTTTAGTTTGTAGTATTCCTCGGTTTCTCTATAGATGTGTGATAAATTCTCAGTTCAATGATGCATAACAATTTTTGAAAAAAGAAAGTTGTGTCACAATCCGCTTTCAATCTAGCAAGCAAAAATGAAAGCTCAGCCTATTGGAATTAAAATGCTTGTTTGCAAAAAAAATGAATAAAAATGAGGTAGTTAAGGTGTTTGAAGTGATTTAGACGTCACTTTTAGGGTTCCCTTGGGTGTGGGTCAAATTCAAACTCCATAAAACATTAAAAAAATGTTCAAAAAAAGACTTTTTTGGATGCCTAGGCACGTGGGTTTTGTCTTGGTTTTTCTGGGTTCTATCTGGGTTTTGTACGAGTTCTCTTGGGTTCTGCTTGGGCGAACCAGACCCAAAAATAAAGGACCCTGGTTGAACCCATAGGCGAACTGAACCAAGACCCGCACCACCTGAGCGAACCAGAACCAGAACCAAGGCTAAAATAGAAGAACCTCTTAACATAGATAATGTGTCAAGAAGTTGACTACTTCATCTAATCTGAATATTATGTTTTGCAAGTGTTACATAAAGATTATGTATCCTTTGCTTAATTCAGTTGTTCCAATCAAAGGATTAAATATAAATTGGATTTTTTTTATCAATCATTTCATGGAATACCAATTGAAAACGTGTTTTTTGCTTTTAGATACTTAGTTGTTTACTATCAATCAATTAATTTATTCAAGACAAACCATGAAGGACATCAATGATCAATGTTAGGGCTAACCAATTAATAAGTATACATGTGAATAAGTCAAGCATGTGCATGTATAAGGGAAGCACAAGTAGTCACAAACATGTATGCCTTGAAATATACACACGAATACATGGTATACACAACTTAATACAAAGTATATGCACGAATACAAGGTATACACATGAAAATGCATAAGTCTCAAAGTATACATTGGAACACACATAAGTCAAAAAGTATACATGTAAGTTGTAAAGTATACACTTGAATACACGTAACTCATATCTATTGAACCATGAATTTATAATGCAAATATGGACACCATCGATAAAAAAAAATTGTATTAACCAAATAGCCATGTACGAATACATCAATATATGTCAATATAAGTATAAAATATAGTTACAAAATAGCCATATAGGCTTACAAGAATGCCATATAGGCATACAATGTCAAATTTATCCAATACAAAATATGTACAAAATTGCTATGTCTAGGCATACAACAAAGGGATCTGGAATCAAAATTCATTTCGCTCCATGCTCTGGAAATAAATTCTTTCCCTTTGTTTGGCGATCCAATGGCGATAAGTCCATCACTCATTTCTGATGTGCTCGAGGAGTGCTCCTACTTCTCCTCCTAGAGCTTAGCTCCTGGTGAAGTTTTAACTGTTACAATAAGAAGTAAAGACATTAATATATAGAAATTACATTGTAAAAAATGATATATTTAACAAAATAATCACTTACATCCATCTCACAATCACTCTCCATGATGGAAATCTTTGCACACCAATGTTGAGGTGTGCTCAAGCCCTGTAAAAACCATCCAAATAGGAATTAAACTACAAATCAATAATGGTTTGATTTTTCACTAGAACTAACATCTATAACAATGAATGTAAATTGAAATTTAGTAATTTGCCTCATACCTCCCCTATCAGAGCCATTGAGGATTTTATAGTGGATGAAACACCAATATCCATTGCCCTTGTAACATTTGGATGTGTTTCCACAACCAACATCTAAAAATAAAACAACAAATTATTCAATCACAAAAAAGTTACAATAGTGATCCACGTCACATGACTTATAATGTATGAGATATAATGAACAAAATTTTGAGTACAAGTATTAAACTATATATTTCTAATTATCATGCTTACTATTTTCCCTATCCGTATCTTGTTCAAAAGGACGTGTTTTTTGGATTTTACCCATAGCAGCAAGCCACTGAACCATTTGATTAAATGCTTTTGTAGACATGTACGATAACTATGGTGGCATAGAGAAGGCAATGAACTGTTTGAAAAAATACCTCAAAATAAATAGGGTCTCATGGTGATGGCATGCCATTACAAAAAAATGCACGTCATGGCATTCCATCACCATAAGACCACATTTCTTCCAAGCATTTTTTCAAAAATTTCATTGCTATGGTATTATTGCTTACTATTATTCTTTGATAGATATTTTTCCAAGCATCCATATAGTTTGTTGGAAAGCACCTATTTTAGGCTTTTATCCGTAGTAGCAACTGCAAGGAAGTGAGTAGTTTGATAAAATGCTTTGGTGAACATGTATGAAAAATGTGGTATCATAGGAAAGGTGGTGAGCAGTTTGAAGAAATTCCTTGAAGAAATGTGGTCTCATGTGGTGATGGAATGGAATTCCATCACCATGAGACCGCATTTCTTCGAGGTAATTTTTCAAACTACTAATTGGTGCAGGAGAACCTAGGTTACTAGTTGCCTCTCATAGGAAAATTTTTGTCTAGATTGAATGCCCATTTGTAAATTCATGTAAAGGTCATATAAAGATCTACTTCATTGTATTTAAGGTCCTTAGGTGGTCACAAAAAAAATAGATTTCCAAATGTTGCTAAAGATGGGAAAAATTATAAAAAGGCAAAGAAGCACGAAATATCAAAAGTCACAAGGCAGTTTAGGTAGTTTCACTCGATGAGGGAGATTCAAAAGGTAGTTATATGATCCGGAATATATATAAAAGCATGTAAAATGTGAGTAGAAGAACAAATTTTGTATTCTTGAATCATTTTCAATAAATAAAGTTCCTTGTTCCTATTTTCACTGTGTTTCATTCTTGAATTCAGTTCTTGCACGGGATATCTATTTGTTTGTTCACTTTATGCAGGGTGTTAACAATCATCTAGTGATGTTATGAAGAGTTACCATCAAATTTAAAAGCCAAGGTTTTTGTGGTCTGTCAAATTAACCAGTCAAGGGTTTTGAGGGTCATTTAAGGCTTGAATTCACCATCCCACCAATGTAGATTTAGGAGATTGGTGGGATGGAATGTATAGAAGGTTTTTAGAATGTTTTAAGCAATTTGTGAGTGTACAGGAATAGGGAAATCAAGAAATCTCTAATTGGTTGCTGAATCATACAAGAAATACAAAGTTTCCTCCATGGAAAGCATGGTTTCAGGGTGGTTTTCAATGTAAAAGCATGCATGAAGGTGGTTGGTGAGTTTCTAAAGCTTATGCAGGATATTTCCATGGTGTTTGTGGTGGCGACAGGAGTATTTAAGGTTTGTCAATACCTTATACAATAAACCCTCCTTTGTAGGGCTTGATTTGTGCATAGAATAGGGTTTTTTTGGAACAATGATTTATGGAGCCTTTATGTCACTAAAAATATTTGATTCTTCAGTTTTGTGACATGATGAATGAATTTTTTCAGTCCTTTAGTATTTTGGTGATAAACTATGAGCACTTTATTTGTAATTTAGGCCTAAATTAATAGCCCTTTCCAGCGAACAATTCAAGAATCTGGTAATTTCTTTATGACAAGCTACTGAGAACTTTTGATATGTTATGATGTGTTAAAAAAGGCTCTTGAATGTACATTGGGAATGTGGATATACAAAGTGAATGGAAAGGAATCACCCGATTAAGGGATATGTGACCTACAAGCAAAATGGTGGTATGACTGTAAAAGTATGTAATTCTATAAATACAAAAATTTAAATGTTTATTTTGGAATAGAACCATCAATGTGAAGATATAAAAGGTGTGTAAATGGTTTGGTGAAGGCCTTGATGCCAAACATGATGATTTGATATGTTGTAGAAATATGTCCCTAGGTGGAAATGGTAATTTGACTACATAAGAACTTATGAATTTAATAAATCAATATTATGTGGATATGAACCAGGTTTGTTTCAGTCAAAAACATGATGTGAGTAATGTATTGGAAGTTAGATGAAATGATTGAGGTGTAAATGGTTGATTGTAGTATCTTGGTCTTGAGGAACTAGTTGGTAAAAGTGAAAATTTGGTGAGTTGTTTAAGGAATTGAAAGATTCAGAGCTCTTTATCAAGTTTTTTCTTTGAATTCAGATAAATTGATGATGACAAAGGTGTGTTAGGATCTGATGGATATAGGTTGTAACATGAAATATTGGTTTTTGGTTATTTTTCCTAGGTAAAGCAAATTGAGTGGAAGGGTGCCTTGGTGAATGATGAAAGAGTGGATTGTTTAGTGACTCTAATTAGGTTTCTTGTGCACAGATCAATCATTTTTGTTGATAAATAAGATGTTTGAAGCTTGAGGCTGATAAGAAGAAGTATTGAAATGAGTTGGCTTGTTGTTTCCTTGTGGTTTGCAAATGAAACAATGTGATTTTTTATGAAAAGAGAAAGAAATTTTAGTTGCTTATTCAATTTGATCTTCTCCTGATTCAATTGGGTCAGATGTACCCCGATGATTGAGTGTTTTGATATGATGCTCTACATTACTAACTGCCTTGTCTATGCTATTGATTACTATTATGGTTTCATAGATTTTTTCCAAGAATCCATAGTTTGTTGTCCTAGTGCACCTTTGCAAGCACATGCCTCCATGTGAAGTAATTGCATCATGCTACTTATGTTGACTTTCTAAACAACTATATTGTACAGTTGAAATTTTTTCATCTATCAACATCTAGTTATTAGTTATGGAATTTGAAGTAATGCTTTGAGTTTGAATGATTTGTAATGCAATGTGACCAACAATATGAATATAAAATACACAAATCTATTAAGTAGAATTCATTAGTTAAGTTCTCTTTATTCTATCACCTCCATGTACGTTTGAGTAAATCCATTGGCACTAGGAGGTATTTGCTTGAAACCTCCAATATTAGCCTGTTCAACATCCAAAATCACATATTAAAATACCAGTCATAAAATAATGCTATTAACATGTAATAAATTTATAATTGTTTACTAGTTACATACCCCAATGATAGGTGTACTACAAAAATAAGTAGGTGGAGGACCGGTGTATCTAGTCTCAACACTGTGACCTTGCAATTTTATTAAAATAATAAAAATAAATTAGTTAATCTTGCATTTCAAAATCAAAATTTAATAAATTAAATTCAATGAACATGTTGACTTTTACCTGACTATCAATGCCATATGCATGATGCAAAATGTCAGCCGTCCTCTCCATCCCTGTAGATGCATACATATCCTGTGTAGTAGCATATAGATCTTGTGTAGCATCCTCCTGAGTGTCGGTGGGGTCATATGAACAAGTCGCCCTACAAGATTGACACACATGGGTTCGAAGGCCACCACCCAAAGACTCCCCTGGATGGCGCTGTACAATAGGTCTAGTATGATGGATGACATTGTGGGTCAAAGTGTTGATCACCTACAATGTCTCTACGTCGACACTATCCTTCGCAATGATAGGCATAAAATGTGCTCACGAGGCGGCCTAGCGAGAGGTCATCTCCCTTGTCACACAGGATCTGACTATGCACCAGGGCTATCCTAAGCCGACCCCCCACCTCTCCCCTGGAACTCCCTCATATCAAAATAATTTTGGATTTGGTTCAAAATGAACTCACTGTATAGTTTCCTAAGAAAATATTGGGGGACTTCACAATTGTTGCATGGTGGGTAATCAAAGACCAAGTACCACCTATCATAAAAATAGTTCCTAATCTCTTGGTGGTGGCACCAATGAATAGGAAACCTTTTTGCATTGAGGCTAAGATTTTGATGTGTTCTAGGGTCAGTGAATAAAAAGCACAAATCACCTTTAGTAATTTTTTAATCTTTTACTTGTTTATATGATAGTTTATCTACATAATATGCCCTAGCTACTTGCCTCCTATCTTGCCATCCAGTTATTTGTTGGGTAATTGAATCTACATTTTTTAACATCTCTTTCATTGAATTTTCTAGGGTCATTCTTTCTATGGTTGAAGCATTTGGATCACTCAACCTACTGATAAAATCCTCAATTTATTTTTTGTTGTTCTCAATTTCACTCCTCAAATTTTGTTGAGTGCCAGGAGGGTGTTGAGTGGTTGGTGGGGGAGGTTGATTTTGTTGAGGATTTTGTTGTTGAGGATTTGTCTGCTCTTCTTGTTGAGGATCTTGAGGATTTGTAGGATCATTTGCATCTCCTACAAATTAAAAAAAAAATCAAATCTAACTTAAAACAAACAAAATCAACCTGAAACTAAGAAATTCAAAACAAATAGCAAACAATACTTACCTCCAGCACCTCTTCATTGTCGTGGCACCATCTTTGCAAAGAAAAAGCAACTGTTGTTGATGAATTTTGTAGAATGCCTCCTCCTAGAATATGATTGTGAAAATGAGGGTTTTTGGCCGCGGGCAGAGCAGAAAAACAGACAACAGAAAATGAATCACTTTCACTTTTTTTTTTACTTTTAAAATGGCATAACGCAAGTGCATTATAACGCACTCACGTTATGTCATTTTCAATTTTTTTTTGGAATTGACCACAAAAGTGTAACCCAAATTCATGCACCCACTCATGAATGCATCAAAAAAGTTAGAGAAAATCAAGAAGTTCATAGAAAGGAATAAGGAAGTCAGTGAGCAATTGAAGCAAGCAAATGAATCCATCATTGTTCTAAAGGTACAAGTTGAAGAAAAGAAAAGAATTGAAGAATGTTTGAATGAAATGGTGAAAAGAAAATCAAAAGAATGTACAAGGCTTGAACAATACATGGTAAATATGATATCAGATTTGGAGAAAGTAAGGAGTCATGAAGATAAATTCAAAATGAGTGCTACAAAGCTTGATGAAATGATTGCAAATCAGAAAGGCTCTAAAGAAAAAGAAGATTTAGGGTTTGACATAGGAGAAATTTCAAATGTAGAAAAGAAGATCAATGAACCAAAGAAGATCAATGAACCAAAGAAGATTGAAGATAAGAACAATGGAAAGTAGATCCAGAATCAAAGGAATGATGCTAGAAAACCACTAGTCAGACAACCAAATGCACAAAGGTACCCATCTTTCAATGGTTTTTGTTATTCTTGCAATAAATTTGGACATAATAAAATGGAATGTAGGAGTGAATGAATCAGAATGTCCCATCCTTTACTGGTCAATGCTTTACATGTAAGAAATTTGGTCATAAATCTAGTGAGTGCAAAAGTCAAATGATGAATGCATATAAGAATGGTAGAATAATTCAATCATGGTAGAATAATTCAATCTTTCAATTGGGCATAAAGCTAATCAATACAGATCTACAATGAATGGAAGGAATATTGGTCAGAAGATGTCACGTGTTACAATTGCAATAGGCCTAGACACATATCCAAGTTTTGTAGTAGCATAAATACAAGGAAAGATAATCCGATAAAGAGGAAAGTAAAGTGAAAAATACACCTTCCTAATACTAATCTGTAGGAGAGAGATACAAAAAAAATTCCAAAATTTGCAATTACAGAACATAAAGATGCACATACATGAATAACAAAATAGACAACAAAGAACAAATACTAGATTTTACAAGGGAAAACCATCTTGGGAAAAAAACCCACACACCAAAGCAAATATCTCTTATATTACAGTAAAATTTAAATTACATACAACTTACAGAGCTATGCTCTTTCAGGTTTTAATTCACATAACGAATTTGGCAACATTACATTCACAATTCACTCTGATCAACACTTTACAATGTTACAATGTGCTATGGCACTACATTACGTTCAGACTCCATTGAAGTCATATCAAAATGTCAAAGAGACATAAAACCTTGTCTCTTTAAAACACATACTGCTCCATCCTATCAAGACGTCGAGGGGACCATGTAACACCTCCACCTAATATGAAAAAGTCTCCTTGATGAAGCTTTATCGCCAACTCGCCATTCATCTCATCTAAACATTGTGAGATGTTGGGATCTATACCACACCACCGCAAGCCATCTCATGGGCTATTGTGGGGTGGCAGTATGGCCTACACTACTGTAAGCCATCTTCTAAGATTGTCTCAGGGTGGCGGGAGAATCCCCGCTCTACCGCCAACCATTCCATAGACCACTGCAGAGTTGTGGGTTAGGAATCCTCTCGCACTACTGCACAAGCTGATGAAGACCACCATGGGATGGTGGGTAACACCACTAGCCCACACCCCTCTTAGTTGCACCCTGCAATACTACAATGAAGACCAAATGTCAAACTTTGGGAAGTCTAGAAATTGAACTAGGGTTTCAATAGTGAGTTTGAGACACACATTCTCAACATTATCACACTTGATGAAGAACTCACTAAACCCCTTCCAACACTTGAAGTCACTAAATATTCTAGTCCCCAAGGCCCATCAAACTTGCACACCATCTGAACTTCTTTGTGCTCACTAGCTTTGTTAGTGCATGAACAACATTCACCAAAGTTTCAACCTTCTCCAAGTTAACCTTTCCATCTTCCACCATATCACGAACAAAATGGTACTGCATGTCAATGTGTTTTGTTCTAGCATGGAAAGTTAGATTTTTTCCAAAAAAATGGCACTTTGACTATCACATCAAATAACAATTTTCCCCACATCAAAACCAACTTCCGAACACAACCTTCTAAGACAAATGGCTTCCTTGCAGGCGTGAGTTGTTTCCATGTACTCAACCTTAGTAGTGGATAAAGTGACTACAACCTACCGCTTGCTCATCCAACTAACTGTACCACCAAACAACATGAATACATATCCAATGGTGGATCTTTTGTTGTAAATGTTGAAGGTACATAAAACCTTGTCTCTCCAAAATGCATACCGCTCCATCCTATCAGGATGTCGAGGGGACCATGTAACACCTCCACCCAATATGATGAAGTATCCCCAATGAAGCTTTACCACCAACCTACCATTCATCTCATCTGACCATCAC
Source organism: Sequoia sempervirens (assembly GCA_007258455.2). Lineage (NCBI taxonomy): Eukaryota > Viridiplantae > Streptophyta > Pinopsida > Cupressales > Cupressaceae > Sequoia > Sequoia sempervirens. The sequence goes on from VDFB02122555.1 coordinate 114,632, forward strand.
GGGATGACAGGATCTATACCACACCACTGCAATCCATACCACATGCTATCATGGGGTGGTGGTATGGCTCGTACTACTGCAAGCCATCTTCTTAGACTGTCGCAGGGTGGAGGGAGAATCCCCACTCTACCGCCATCCATTCCATAGACCGTTGTGGGGTTGTGGATTAGGAATCCTCCTACACTACTACACAAGCTAATGAAGACCATTGTGGGATGGCAGGTAACACCACCAACCCACACCACTCTTAGATGCACCCTACGATATTATGGTGAAGACCAAATGTCAAACTTTGAGAAGTCTGGCAATTGAGCTAGGGTTTTAATAGTGAGTTTGAGATACACATTCTCAACATTCTCCCACTTGACAAAGAACTCACTAAACCCCTTCCAATGCTTGAAGTCACTAAATATTCTAGGCCCCAAGGCCCATCAAAATTGCACACCATCTGAACTTATTTGTGCTCATTGGCTTTGTCAGTGCATCAACAACATTCACCAAAGTTTCAACCTTCTCTGAGTTAACCTTTCCATCTTCCACCATATCACAAAAAAAATGGTACTACACGTCAATCTGTTTTGTTCTAGCATGGAAAGTTGGATTTTTCACCAAAAAAATGGTACTCTGATTGTCCCAACAAATAAAAATTTTCCCCACATCAAAATCAACATCCGAACACATCCTTCTAAAACAAATGGCTTCCTTACAGGTGTGAGTTGCTACCATGTACTCAGCCTTAGTAGTGGATAAAGCGACTACAGCCTGTCGCTTGATCATCCAACTAACTACACCACCAAACAATGTGATTACATATCCACTGGTGTATCTTTTGCTATCAATGTCCCATGCCCAATCAGAATCCACATATCCATGAATGTTAATGAAACTCTAAGATCTAGTAGAGTAACCATGATAATATAAGGCATACTTTGAAGTACCCTTACAATACCTAAAAACTCTATTCACAACATCCCAATGCAACCCTCCTGGATTAGCCATAAAATAACTAAGCACTCCTACTCTTAGGAAATTTCTGGTCTAGTACAGACCATTGCATACATTAAACTGTCAACTGCACTTGCATAAGGCACCCTGGTCATGTCCTCCATCTTAGTAGGAGATTTTGGACAATCTTCAACAAAAAGTTTCATTCCCTGCAACACTAGAACAACTAACTGCTTGCAATATGTCATATTAAACCTCTCTAGGACAAAATTTATATACTTACTCTTGTTGAATCAAATTTTTCTATTTCCCCTATCCCTTCTTATTTCTATCCCAAGAATATACCTAGCTAATCCTAGATCTTTCATTTCAGAATGTGTTGATAATTAAGACTTCAATTCAAAAATCATACCCTTACTATTCCCAATGAACATGTCATCCACATACAGGGAAATAATAAGAAGATGACCATTCTCATATTTAAAGTAAACACAATGATAAAATTTTGATCTCACAAATCCCAAAAACAACAAAGGTGTCAAATTTTTGGTGCCACATTCTAGGTGACTACTTCAAACCATACATAGATTTCTTTAATTTACAAACAAGGTTTTCCTTACCTCTTTCAATGAAGTGCTTTGGTTGGGACATGTAAATATCTTCCTTCAAATCACCATGAAGAAATGTTGGACCTTCACATCCATCTGCTCAATCTCTAAGTCATATGCAGCTGCAAGTGACAATATAAATCTGATAGACGTCATCTTAGCTACAAGAAAAAATATTTCTCCTTAATCAATCTCCTCCACTTGGGAATATCCTTTCATTACCAACCTTGCTTTATGCTTCTCAACACTTCCATCCAAACTTATCTTCTTCTTGAACACCCACTTACATCCAATAGGTTTTTGTCCTTCAGGAAAAGGTACTAGATCCCACATTTTATTCTTCTTCAATGATGCCATTTCTTCATTCATGGCTTCTAACAAGGAATCTGAATCAGACATACCCATAGCCTCTCTAATAGTCCCAAGCTCATCAGTGTTAGCAATCAAAGCATAGGCACAACTAGAATCCAACGTAGAATATCCAAACCTTTCAGGTTGTCACTTCACACGTGTAGACCTCATCAAGAGCTAAGGCTAAGGTTCTTCATCTTGTCCACTAATAGGTCCACTAGGAGTATGTAGTTCATCCTTATCTAGATTAAGAGGAAACTCAGCTACCTCCTTTTCTGCTTATTTCACCTCTAGCTACAGATCAACTGTAGAAGGTTTCAGCTCATGGAAGATCACACTTCTGCTATACATCACCTTCTCTGTAACTAGGTTCCAAAGCTTGTACCCTTTAACACCAATTCCATAACCGATGAAGATACATTTTACAACCTTGTTCTCTAATTCAAATCTTTTTTCACTGGGCACATATACATATGCCTCAGCCAAAGAATCTAATATGTCTCAACAAGGGATTTTTTCCATACCATGCTTCCATAGGTGTCTTATCCACGAGTGCCAAAGTTGGAGATCTATTAATTAGATAACATGATGTAGCTAGAACCTCAACCCAAAAATTTTGTTCCAGACTAGCACTACTCAACATACTTCTCGCCCTTTCCATCAGCATTCTATTCATCCTTTCTGTAACTCCATTTTTATGTGGAGTGTAAGGAGTTATTTAATGCCTTTTAATTTTGTGGTCCTTGCAAAACTTATCAAAATCTGCTGAAGTAAACTCACCACCATTATCTGTCCTCAAACACTTTATTTTTCTACTAATTTGATTTTCAACCAAGGTTTTAAATTCCTTAAATTGACTAAAAACTTCAGTTTTACTTCTGAGAAAATAAACAAATGTCCTTCTCAAATAATCATCTATGAAGGAAACAAAATACACAAATTTTGATAATGAAGGAACATTAATTGGACCAAACACATCAACATGAATATAATCCAGAATTCCAGAAGATTTATGAGGTCTAGAATAAAATGAAACATGGTGTTGCTTTCCATATATACAATGTTCACAAAAATTGAACTCAAGATAACAATCATCAAGCCCTTCAACTAGGTTTTTATTTTTCAGGCTTTTAAGCATTTTTCACCAATGTGGTCAAGCCTTTGATGCGACAACATTGTTTTCTCTATTGGGAGCTTCATCTCCAATTTTTTTGTGCCTATAGGTACATAACCTCCTTTCTCTACATGATCAAAATTACTTGACTTTGCAAAAGCACTATTACACTATACTACACATGCATCCAACTTATACAAAGTGCCAATTCATGCACCCTTAGCCAACACCATAGAGCCTCTACTCATTCTACAAACACCATTCGAGAAAGAGACTTGCACAACAACATCATTTAGCTTACTTACAGAAAATAGATTTCAAGCCAGACCTGGTATATGCATCACATCATCGATTCCCTTCACTCTTCCATTAGGAAACTGAATTCTGACTCTTACATGACCAATAATCTCCAAGTGAGAATCATCACCAAAATACACCCTTCCACCAACATACTTTTCATACTTTGAGAACCAACCTCTATGAGAGATCATGTGAAAGGACACACCTAAGTTGATCATCCAAACATCATCTAATGCTTGAGTCACCAAGGCTGCTATAAAGGAATCTGCATCATCTTGACAAGATTCATAATCAGAATATTTTCTTTTTCTTTTTCTTCTTCTTCTCTTCTTTGTAGTCTTTCTGAATGTGTCCAACCTGCCCATAGTTCTAGCATTTCGCCTTGGAATTTTTACTAGGAGACTTTGATCTCCCCTCTGACTTGGATCTAGACTTATTTTCCTTCTTTCCTCTCTCCTTTGATCTACCTCAAATAGCAAGGGCCTCCTTGGCCATCTCAAAAAATTTCCTTCGCATTTCTTTTGACAATAGTGAAGAAACCACATCTTGCATCTTGAAAGTGGTTGTTGTACTCCCAATAGCCATTACCAGGTGATCCCATGTGTTAGGAAATAAACACAACAGGAGCATTCAATGATCCTCATAATCTATCTTCACACAAACAGACCTCAACTGAGCAATGATCATGTTAAACACATTCAAATGATTTGCAGCAAATGCTCCTTCCTCCATCTTCAAAGAGTACAACTTCTTCCTCAAGAATAACTTATTTACCAGAGATTTCCCTTGATAAATGTCACCAAGCTTCTTCCATAGTAGTTTTTTTGTCTTCTCTTCATGGACATTCAAGAGAACTAAATGAGCCAAGCATAGTCTTATCAGACCATTGGCTTTCTAGTCCATTGCATCCTAGTCATCTTGCGAGGTTGCTAATAGTTAGTTAGAGGACACTACAACCCATAACTATTGATCCATGAGAAAATATTTCATTTTGAGTTTCCACAACTCAAAATTTTCACTAATGAACTTCTCAATCTCTATTCTTTCGAATGTGATCTCCATCTTAAACCTACAATATATTATAAAATAGGTTTCTCTGCAAAACTCCCATTGAACAAGATCAGCACAAAAAACTCGTCTTATCCACAAGGAAAAAAAGTTTGCCAAGCTCTGATACCAACTTAAAGGAAAGTAGCGTGTAGAATACGCCTTCCTAATACTAATCTTCAAGAGAGAGATACATTAAAACTTCCAAAATTTGCAATTACAGAACATAAAGATGCACATACATGAATAACAAAATAGACAACAAAGAACAAATAGAAAATTTTACGTGGGAAAACCCTCTCAAGAAAAAATGCACACACCAAAGTAGAGATCTCTTATATTACAATAAATGAAAATTACATACAAGTTACAGAGCTATGCTCTTTCAAGTGTTAATTCACAGAACGAATCCGACAACATTACATTCACAATTCACTCTGATCAACACTTTACAATGTTATAGTGCACTGTGGCATTACATTATAGACTTCACCAACATAATAGGAATACCAACATTCTAATTCCCATACCAGACAAACGGTCACTAACCAATTCAACCGTCATTACCTTCAACCTCCATCGAAGTCATATCAGAATGTCAAAGTGACATAAAACCTTGTCTCTCTGAAATGCATACCACTCCATCCTATCAAGATGTTGAGGGGACCATGTAACACCTCCACCCAATATGACGAAGTCTCCCTAATGAAGCTTTACCGCTAACCCACCATTCATCTCATCTAACCATCATGAAATGACGGGATCTATACGACACCACCACAAGCCATCTCATGGGATGTCGTGGGGTGGTGGTAATGGCTTGCACTACCACAATCTATCTTCTTAGACTATCGTGGGGTGGTGAGAGAATCCCCTCTCTACCGCCAACCATTCCATAGACCGTTGTGGGGTTGCGGGTTAGGACTCCTCTCGCACTACTACACAAGCTGATGAAGACCATCATGGGATGGCAGGTAACACCACTATCCCTCAACCCTCTTAGCTACACCCTACAATACTACGGTGAAGACCAAATGTTAAAATTTGGGAAGTCTAGAAACTGAGCTAGGGTTTCAATAGTGAGTTTGAGACAAACATTATCAATAGAATGAACCAGTTAAAAAGGTGGATTCAGTAGAAACAAAGAAGGAAATGGAAAATATTTGGAGAAAGAAGGACTTGAGACATAAGTCAAGGAAGAATTTGTACCATCCTCCAGTGCACATCTTTCCTCCAGAAACGAAGCTAAGAACTATGGCTTAGGGGGAGCTTTAATGGAAATTTTTTGTCCCTTTCCAGAGAAGAAGTGTTGATGCCTTAGCATGAAGATATATGATGAAGATCAACATGCTTGATCTATTGGTGAAGATGGAAAAATAAAAATCTTAATGCGAAAGTTTGGGGAGCTTCAAAAGTTGACTGTGCATATAGATAAAGGGTTGTCGACTTTATTGTTTAAAGCATTTAATGCAAAATTAGGGTAAATAAAAGGATTATAAGTGATTTCACTAAGGAAAATTAATTTTACAAAGGAAAATGTTGAGGAGTAGAGCAGTGAAATAATTCAAAGTGTTCAAGGCGAATTGAGATTCAGTGCATCAAAACACTAGTTTGACAAGCAAAGAAAAAGGTATTTACAAATCTGTTTACCCTATTTTTCGAAGAACTTTGTTTGAAAAGCAGTTTGAATCTATTTTGTAATGGCTACACTCAGGGTTGTCGAGGTAATAGAGAAACCACAACCTAAATTCAAGAAATATCCCACGAAATCCATAGAACATGACCCATTAGGTGCATTTTCTTATATTTTGTATGGGGTTTTTTGGACTAAGGATATTAGGATCTATATACATGGGAAAATGGATGAATACCCTCACATTAAGTTGGGAGAATTATGGGTAAATGAGCTAACTAGAGATGATTTTTCCCTAAAACTAGAATAAAAAAGCCTAGTTGCTAAGAAAACTGGATGTATACCAATGGTTTCCAAACTTTTTCTATGAGGAAAATTAGGTTAGAATGACACTTAACAGAATCCATGATAAATTTGTTTGGACTGATATCCAAGTATGATAACTAAGGAAGTGATAAGAGAGGTTACCTGTCTATGTTCCACCAGACCCATTCCTATTTTGAAATCTATCAAAAATGAAGTGGTTATGGAACTCACTGGTGCTACTTATGAAAAGAGAGGCCTAACTGTCAATACTATCATAAATCCTACTATTAGGTATGCTACAATGGTTATTGGATACAAGATCTATTTTACCAACAGGGAAAATTTCGTGTCTGCCACCGCAATTAATGTGGCATATGAAATGGTTGAAAAGGGTGCATATTATGATCTTTGCAAGTTTCTTAAGCAACAATTGATGGAGAACCTAAATCAAACAAAGGAGGAGAAGAATACATTTTCATATGACTCTTTGGTTATGTGTGTTGTTTTATTTCTTGAAGGAGCTTCCCAAAACTGAAAGTGTAACCTGGTTGAAAAGAAGACCAGTTGCCCACTAGATTGTAGATTTCATGAGAATTCTTGGAGATGTTAAAGCAAAAGATGAGGCTCTTGCTACTTTATTTGTAGTGTTTCAAAGGAGGATGCATGAGAGATAAAGAATCCTAAGGAAAATAGTTGAAAAATACAAGAATGACATAACATTTTTGGTGTCTATAAACAAATGTATAATGGGTGCAGTGGAACCAAGAACTGTATGGGTTCTTGAATTAGGATATGAGGTTATAGAGGAAGATCTTGTTGGTTTTGCTGACATTTTGTTGAAGAGTCCCAATGATACCAAAAAATCAAGATATGACACATATGAGGAGAAATCCATGGAGGTACACATAGAACAAAAGAAACCGGTAATTCAAAAGAAGGTCTAGAAGATGGTGGAAGAGATGGAAAAAGATATGGGTGTGTCAAGGGAACAAATGTTACATTTAAGATAAGAAAAAGCTAAGGTAGAGTTAAGTGGTTCAGAAGCAACCATAAGAAGATTAGGTAGAACAACTATCACTCCTCCCAATATCTAGAAGTCCATTGGGACTATACCTTCTATTGGAGATAAGAGGAAAATAGATGCAAATCCTTTGATAAGGGGGAATCCCCTTCGATTGTACAAACCACAAGAGCTAAGAAGAAGAAAATTGTTATTGTTGCACCACCCGCTGACCCTACTACGAAAAGAGTAAAGAAAAAAACTATGAGAGAGAAGAATATAAGTGTTAATGTAACAAAAGAAGAAGAGGAAATAGAAGAAGGACCTCAGTTGGTTTGGAGAAGGAGAACTGATGCTTCACAAGGTGAATCCAATGCCTGAAGAAGAAGGTTTGACATTATTGACACTAATAGCACAAAGGAGATAGAAAAAGAAAAAAAAAGCATGTATGTTACACATGAGGGAAAATAAGAAAGAGGCCACCAAGAAGGCTTCTCCAAAGAAGAAGAAGAAGAAGAAAACATATACAAGTCAAAAGAAGACTCCAGGTGAAAGAAAATAAAAAGAACAAACAAAATTGGTAAGGCCTTGAGCACTCACCCATGAAATTAGAGGCATTGTTTAATATTATTTTACAGAATGAGATGCTAAGAGAGACTACAACTCTTTACAAAGATGCAGATGAGGTGGATAAGGCCACCATTATTGAAGCCATTATCAAATATATTGTTGTCCTTGAGGTGGATATGAGGAATATCAAGAAACATATTCCTACAGACTTATGGAATGTTTTGGTAGAGAGAAGGAAATAAGTTGTAGAAGAAGAAGTGAGGCTTAAGGAAGAAGCATTGGAAAGAATAAGTTATCCTCTCTCTGAGGATGATAGAGCAACTTTGGCCATAGTATTCAACAAAGAGCTAAGAACTAAGCAAAGGACCATGACAACCCTTATGGGAAAAGATCAAAGTGATCTTGAAAGAATTATGAAGGAAATCAATGAAAAAGTTGAGGAGATAGCACAAAAACTAAGAATGATACCAGATATTAGGGAAGAAGTGAATGTCGATACCCCTACTCCAGAACCAAACATTGAATAAAATGTGCAAACAAATTATTCTCAATATAAGCATTATGCAAATGAAGAAGTTGCAAAATACAACACACCTCTAGAAGTGGAGGACATGATAGAAATAAATATTGAGGATGCAGTGATCGAAGAAGATATTGCAAAGGAAAACATCACTCCTCTAGTACAAGAAAAAGTTACTCCTCCAACTAATATAGAAAACCCTGTAGAGGAAGATAATACAAATAAAGATGATAATGAAGAGATTGTTGATGCAAAGAAAGAAGAAGAACGTGAAAAGGATAGTGATGATAAGAATAAGGATGCATTCAAAGATGCACAAAGAGAAAAAGAAGAACCAATAGCCTCTGAAAAAGTAGAAGAAAAGAACTCAGAGGGAAAAGTTGAGAGATAATAAGAACTTTTGGTGAATCTTCTAGATCCTTCAAATATTACCTAAAAAATCTATTGAGTATGCAACCCAAGTTCCATCCTATTGTGTCATCACAATTGCTGCAATTGTCGATGCAACAAGGACGTGTTGATTTGGATAAGATCTCTCCCCTGCATAAGCTACAACTAGGAGATGTATTTCAAGAATCTACAATAAAAGAGATTATTGTGATACATCAAAAAGTGGTGAACTAATGGAAGAAGTAGTGAAAGCATTACAAGAGGCCATCCTCCGCGCAAATATTGACACATCACTATCCAGTATGGAAAATCTAAAACTACTAATTGATTCTTCTAAGGTTTATGCATTCAGAATGAAAGAAGAAGTGGAGAAAGAAGTGGAAAAGGGAATCAATGATAAGAAATGCTAGAAATTACTAAGAAATGTGTCACTGCATATAAAAAAAATTCAGAATTGTTGAAGGATGTTGAAGGGTGTGTTGATGAGGCAAAGACTCTATATCAATATGGAATGAAGTGGCTCGGAGCCACACAGAGCATAAGGAAGGAGATGGACTCTATTGAGTCTCAAATTAATACTACCTCAATTGCCTATGATCTGAAAGTTGACCTAACTAGAGAAAAAAGGAATGCAGTAGAAGAAATGCATAATAAATTCTTTCAACTGCAAGCCCAAAAAGAACATTTCATCCTGTAGTTTGGATAAGTAAGGGATCTTGTCAATCCTAAATTTATACTTGTTTCAAAAGCTCTTTTGAGTGTGGACAAAGTCAAGCAGATGAATTTGGTACCTGGCACTCTGGAAGAGGGAGAAAGAGTTGCTTATGGAATTTGAAACATAGTGTAGATTGCTTGCAGAAGAAAATAGAGAATGGGAAGAAGGCATGCAAGCTTGGCAAGACAATTTGCAGAAGTTACAAGCATCAACCACCTCCGGTTGACATATTGCTCATTTCTTTTTATACATTTCAATATTTATGTTTAGATTCTTTGTACATATGCAGACTATGTAGTGTTGTTTCTAGTATAATTTTTGGTTTTTTCTCTGATACATAACTTAGGGGGAGTCAATCCATTCTTTTCACTTTGTATATATGCTTACATTTCTTAGGGGGGGTTCTGATGAAATTCATAATAGTTGTATAGGAGCCCTTTTCCCTTGATGTCAAAGGGGAAGAATGTTGGAGAATGTTTTGGAGAATTTTTGGCATGTTTCCATCAATAAAAAGGGGGAGATTTTTGGAAGTTTGGGGAGATTGTTAAAGAATGTCATTGATGTTGTTGTTTGGCAACATGAGCATGAGGAACAAGCAAAGGTATATAATAGTGTGTTGCAGTGTTGTCATTGATTTCAACATTGTAACTTATGTGAATATTTTGGTTACAGACCATTTTGATAAGTTCTAATAGGTTTTTGAGTTGTTGAGGAAGAAATTTTTGCAAGATCATTTGATCCAAAAAAGTAAGTTGTGTGGGAAATTGACTAAATGTCAATTCAACTAATTCAAGGTAACAAAGAATTTGTGTTTGGTTTTGTACCACTCTACAAATAAAGGTTTCACTCTATGCTTCTAACATTATTTTTTGTGGATGTTAGATGTATCTAATTCCAAGATTTCATCATTTTTGACAAGTGGATTGAAAGTTATGAGTAACAAAGTTTGGCCTAGCAAATTATAGTTATTCTCTATACAATGCATTTGTGTGGGAGAGTCCGCACTTCTCCATGAATTTTTTTTGGCTTTGTGTATTTAAGGAGATGTTGATAGATGGAATTTCTATAGGAATTCCAGTTGGCATCAAGTTTTGAGGTCCACATGTCCATATGTGGATACACGGTTGAAGAATTTTGTTATTAGGTCTTATGTTGTGCCGACCTAAAAAGATTAAGGGTATGCAAAGGAAAGTAAGTGTTGTAGTCTTATATGAGATCTATTATAGGTCCATGTTGGCAGGGCATGTGCAAGATCATTATGGGCCAAAAAGTGGTGATATGATGGGTATGTGGCTAACGACTTTTTTTTACCCAAAATTGATGAAACGAAAAGGGTTTTTAAAGGAGATTCTTAACTTTCCACCAATATAAATTATTCTTTACTTTTATTTTAATAAATAATAATTATTTATTTTCTATTTGAATTACGACTAAAGTCCTGATTGATAGGTGATTGAAAACATCTATAGCTTTCAAACGATGTCACATTTTTTGAATCAAACATGTGTCACATTTTATGCTTCACATACTATAGGATTAAAAAATTGAATTTCAATGTTTTTAAGGGTGGTCGCATACAAGTTTTATATTTTTAAAAAGTTGTAATAAAAATTCATAATTAATTTTTACTTAGAAAAAAAAATACAAAAAAATGTGCATTACATCGGGACATGAGTCCTCTACTTATATCTAAAATTTCATAAAAAAATATTATCATTTTATTGTGGTTAGGGTGGTCAGACAGAAACTTCTTATTTTTTCCCTAAAATTTAAGTGCTGCTGCATTGAAATTTTAAATTTTCACCAAATAGATTTTAAAAAATAAAAATAAACGTAATTTATAAACTACATTCAATTTGCTACAAATTATATTCTTACATATTTTTGAAATAATATAGATAACTTATTCAAATTTTTACATCAAGTTGCCTAACTCTGATTTTTATGAATTTTATCGCCACTTAAGGGCTTGTTTTTTCCATGATGATCCTGCACATACCTTTTGACCTATTTTAAATTTTTTTAGATTTGAATTGTGGCACATACTATGGATGAAAAAATTTAGAGCTGAAAAGTCATATTTTGAGTGCTACATCTAATTAGGCTAACCTAATTGATGTCAAAGTTGGTGAGGATATATATGCAAGATATTTTTCGATATTTTGAAGTAGGTATGTAGTTGTGAATGTTCTACATGTATGTGATGTGAATTTGATCAGAGATGTGTGAATTTAAGTTTTCAATGTTGAGTAGAAGATTGAAGTGATGTGAATGCAAAGGAAAGCAGAGTGTTAGATTTGAACCAGATGAAGTGTGTAAAGTCGGTGTGTAAAGTTGATTTATTGAGCTTCATTGTAACTATATTTCATGTATAGCTTCATTGTAACTATATTTCATGTATATGAAAGATGCAATTGCAACATTCAAAATAGGCTATGAGCCACCATCTCTCTTATATATTTTTCTTCATGGATAGTGAGTCCACCTGCAGTGAGCACTTCTGTAAATATACTATGATTGGTTATAACATATTGTGAGCTAATCCTCACTATGGTTTTTCCCATTTTGGGTTTTTCATGTAAAAATCCTGGTGTTCATGTGTTATGTTGTTAATGTTTCATGCTTTATGTCTTTGTTACAGTTGAATATGCTTTGGTGATTGGATGTTTAATGTTTGAATGGTTTAAGAGAATACTGATTCACCCCCCTCTCAGTATTCTGGGTGTTCAACAATAATTAATGTATCACTTTACTTTTGGATTTGAGCACCTCAATAATATAACATTTTAAATTCGCCTCACACAAGAGTCAACATACTATTGAAAATGATATAATATTCTTATACAAATCTTCCAAATTTTAAGAATTTAGATTTATCTCAAATCCAACACAATTTGACACTATTTAGCTAAGTGCACATCACAAATTCATACTCTAGGTATAATCAACTAGCAACTTATATACATGGTACTATCATGTCTCTATATAAAATCTCTAAAGACACAAAATTCAAATAATTAATCAACTACTTTACATGCAGATAATTAGAGTGTAATGAAAATAGAAATATACAAAATTCTTCATATTGACCTAAGGATCTTGACCCAAAGAAAATCTAGGAACATTGAGCTAATTTCCCCTTTTTAATTTCATGATATACACTTTTCATTGTAAATAATAGGATAAACTTAAACAACTCTTTACTAATTGCTTAAAATATGACCTAGAAAATTTGGACTCAATATGGCTAGATAATTTATATTATAACTTCTTATCTTCAACAATGATAACCCTTATTTTAGACCTTAATCTTCATGTATGAAATTGTTTTGACTTATAAAACATATCATTTCCACTAAGGTTTGTATCATATGATACAAACCTTATTCAAAAAACACTCCACTTAATTGTGAAAACATCCAAAGCAATCTAAAAACCAAAAAATCACATTGTTCTCCCAATTAGCAAACACAAATCAAGATATTAGGGAAGTAATTTTAGTTTGAAATAGAGAACCTGTGATATATGGACACATTTTCAACATAAAATTTACTTAGATATATTTCAACTCAAGGAGGCAATTTCTCTACATATCACATTTCTAGTGTAGATTTATTATGAACTAAATGAATCATAAATCTAATAGTTCATTATATTTACTATTTACTAATTATGCGAAAATCATGATGAAATTGAATTAAGAATATGTAATACATCAATTTCTAAATTGACATACATAAATATGTTAGTTGCAGCAGAAATCAAAGCATTCGGGCATATAATATTGCATTAGCAGGGTAAATGTTGATAAATATGGTAAACTAATAGAGTAAAAACTTGTTGAATTATTATGCAAATGTAAATTACCAATTAAAGTATATTATGATTAACCAATAGTATAAATGGTGTTCTGATGGTGGGGGTTATGCCTTGGACTCAATTGATTGACTATGAGGGTCTTCCCTTTCAATGCAAATGATGTTATTCCATCAACAAATCGACTTCTAATTGTTCACTCTCTTAGTTTGAGGGGGTGGCTATATGGTGGAAGAATGATCACAAATATCACTTGACTATTAATGCTTCCTCTTAGGATGACAATTTCTCTCAGGATTTTGAATCTTCTCCTTTCATTTCCCTTATGGCGAGTCATGTTCACAAGGGGGATTCTCATGTGGTTTATGAGACTCTTACAAGTATTTAATTCCTATAGTTCCTATTGGTAAGGCCCACCCTTTGTTTGTTTTGGCTACTTAGTGCCTTGTTCTTGATACTCCTAACTTACCCTCTATCTTAGGACTACGCTTGGTTGCTCCTAAGACAGTTGTTCACTATCTGGCATCACTAGCTAGATCCTCCTTTTCTTATATTATGCCCATGGATGGTCTCTCTAAGGGGAAACTCCCCCACTTATCCTAACTTTGAGGAATTAGTTGATAACTTTCCATAAATAGTTATTCAAAGGTGAAATAAAGGTCTTCCTAAATTTATCTCTAAATCGCACATTGAGGTGAAAGGTGTGAGATTGAATAGGATGGGTCTAACATTGTTCAAACTAGATCCTTAGGTTCTTTTATGGGCTTAGCAACGTGTTTGTAGTTGTATTGGTTACTGTTTGGTAACTTGGTTGTAGCTATATTGTCCTCTCTCTTGGGGTTTTTATTTATGCATTGAGTTGCTCTATCTTAAATGTACAAGGTTTTTGGACCTTCAAAAATACTTTACCTAATAAAAAATATGTAAAAATTTAAATCATAAATCTCACAAAATAAACTCACAACACTAGATATAAGTGCAAAAATAATCTTAGGAAAATCTCCAACATCAAAATTAGTACGTCTATATTAATCTAATGAGAAAGTTGCATCAATACATCTAGCTACCTCCCTTCAATTAGTTATCATTATAATAGCATGATGAACATATAATAGCATAATAACATCATAAAGAGGGAGGGGAAAGTAAAATTTATTGTTGTGCTATTAATCACAATAGGTGTTCCCTACGTGCCCTAGAGGTTGAGAAAGTTGTGTTACATTATGTGATGGGAGTATGTGAGCCATCACATCAAATGAATAGATGCATAGTGTCTAAAATAAAAAGTGTTCAACTCTAAATTGGTCATTCAACATAGATTATCCAAATTATTGATTAAGGAGTGAACATATGAGCTAAATGAGCTCTATAATAAATGGTTCATAAGGCACAACACTTGTTGAAGGTTTTGCAAATGGTGTTGCATGCTAAATGGGATTAACTTTGGGGAAAACTCCATGGTTAAACGCGCTTGAGTTGGAGTAGTATTGGGATGGGTGACCTCCCGAGAAGGCCCAATGCTTCACATCTATGAGCATCACCTACATGAAATTAGTTCCAAGTAGACCATTCATTGTCATGAGAGATGGGTTCTTGTGAACCACTACTCATGAAACATGGGTCAATGAGTTTGACTCAAAAAACTACACAATTAAATCCTAATAGAAAATCATATATTTATCACTAAGCCAAGACATAATGCCATACTGTTTAAAACACACAAATCTTTAGTTCAGATAATATTAGAGGCATTCTCACATATTCACATTGAAACAAAGCATGATGACCATGATTTTAAAATTTAATCCAAGGAGATAATCTTGATGATGACAAATCACCTATTATTAGCTCAAACCTATATATTGGAGACATATTCATTGGAAGGTGAGATCACCATCATATAATATAAATTTAGCCTCTAGTTGAAACATACTAAAAAGGGAGAGATAATCAAGTTTAGGAATAACCTCAAACCTTGAAGCTATTCTTTAGACCCTCCCCTATGGACTTGGGTCATAGGGGCATCCTTCACCCAAGGATTGCCTACATAGGGATGACTTCCCAATAGGATTGAAGTCCCATGTAGTTCTCCTCACCTGAAGGTCCTAATATAATATGGTTTGATGATACCACTCATTATCATATTATATTATGGCATACTTCTGGATGAACACAACATGCATCAAAAAGACCACATTAGAAACATCTAAACTTCATAGGACCTATAACAATAATATAGATTAATGGCCTTTAAACTTAATGCACAATCCTTGCAAATTAGTACTCAGAAATGGTCATACCATTACTTAGTTCAAACATTTTAGATGGGTATAGATCATAAGGGCATCAAGACTAAAATATCTCAATAACTCATACTACATCACAATGTTTTCCAAATTCTCATAGCTACAAGTTACCCTATTAGCCCATGTATATCACAACTTAGCACTCAAATATTCCTTACCTTTGACATTAATCCTCTAATTGTACTAATGACATGATTGAAAAGTTTCAAGGTCATCATATATCTCCATTATCTTTAAACAATTGCAACACAAGATGATGACATAGGTGGTACCACACATATATCAAGGATGATGGCAAGGTTATACCAATTTTATAACATTGTCATGATCTTGATATGGTGTAGAAATTTACAAGTTCTACTTGTTAGTCTATCAACACTCATGAGTTTAAATCTCAAAACTCGATTATGATTCTTAAAATATGCACAATCATTTGCTCTTTCTACTACCATACAATAATAATTGTACACCCAAAATAAACATGAATAATAATCATGATTTACAACCATAATATACTATGCAAATAATACTACGTTCATCTCTCCCATAAATCTTTATTCTTCATGATCAATATTGACATACTAGTGTCTCACCATTTTATAATGACTATAGCTTTACTCAAATTGCATCGCAACAAATCTCTATTCATGATGCAATGAAAGTCTTACAAATATTTTTCATACAACTAGAATTAGTGAGTATTAGCTTAATAATGCTATTCACAAATAATCATAACCTTAAAAAAAAAAATTAACATATTTTCAAATTATTCCATTTGCAATTCAAAAATTACAACTTAAAATTTTTCAACGTTGATAAAATTCAAAGCCGAACACTCAGGCTATAATGAAATTCTTGAACATAATTGAAAGATGACATACAATGATGATCTCAAATATGGTCGAAATAACTTACATATAAAAGTGTCTTTAATCTCAAATAATGAGTCTAAAAGACTTGTGCTCTTACTCCATGCTCATACCATCTATGTCATTGCCTGACTACAGGCGACTACTCATAGTTGCTCAAAAGCTACTCACATCGATAGACGGTATCTCAAAAACTATCGCAACACTACCTACCAAGACCATGGCAAATATATTGGTGTCTCTTGTTGATAATGCCCCATCGAAGTTGCAGGTGATAGATGAATCTCCATTTGTCTAATAGAATAGATTAAAAGCATAAGAGTGGCCGACAGTAGATTGTCTACCTAATAACAAGGCTAGCCTAGTTGAATTAAGAGCAACTACCAAGACCAGGGCCACAAGACCACTCCAAACTATCAGTTAGAAGTCTTGTTAGCTAGGCAATGAACCAGGTCATCTCGTCAATGAACATCATGTTTCCTTTCGATGGTGAATAACTGACCATCGTAGTATCGGGCATGTTCACCCCAACTCCCAACTCTGAATCAAGAGCAAGGATAAAGATGAATTACAATAAGCTAATTCATGTTGAAGGTCGTCTATCTAAACTCTTGACCTGCCACCCTTGAAATGGTCGACATGGTCGTAAACACTATATTTTTCAACTTGCTCACTTTATGTTGAGAATTGAATTGTGTTTTCTTTCTACTAAGATCACCTTAATTTATCACGAAATCCTCTATCCTTTACGTTTTGATGGACGTCCATACTTGTGATTCACCCCTCCACCAAACATGTGTTAGTCTACTTTAATTATTCTCCCTACAGATGAATGTCATGCTTATTTAGTGGCATTGAAGGTTTCTCCCTTTACTTGGTGTCGATGCCTTGAATTTAATATATTCTCTTCAAAGGATCCATGGAAATGAATGTTGTCTATACCTTGTTCCAATCTCCTCATCCATCCCTCTCCTTCCATCAAATTTTTTGATTAATGCATTGATAGATGTCTCTATCATGTGTGTGGCAATGCATGTGAGATGTATATTATTGTAACTTTGTCAACATATAAAAAATGTAAAACATGTTTACTTAGGCACATGCCTATCGACATACAAAACATCTTTTCGTAAAATTTGCACTACCTTTCAATGTTGTGCATTGATATATTATAGCTAAACATTTTATCTTATACAAATAATAGAGACTTTTATATACAAGTGGAGTACAAAGGAATAGATGAGGTCACAACAGAAGTTGTAAAAGGAACTAAGTTTGCATATCAAAAACTTTTCAATGAAAGGGTTGTTCAAGAAGCATGAAAGTTAGAGGAAATAGGAAATTCAATTTGAATAGAGTTCCAAAAAAATGAGAGATGGTATAAAGGAATAGACAAAGACTTTTATATACAAGTGGAGTACAAAGGAATAGATGAGGTCACAACAGAAGTTGTAAAAGGAACTAAGTTTGCATATCAAAAACTTTTCAATGAAAGGGTTGTTCAAGAAGCATGAAAGTTAGAGGAAATAGGAAATTCAATTTGAATAGAGTTCCAAAAAAATGAGAGATGGTATAAAGGAATAGACAAAGACTTTTATATACAAGTGGAGTACAAAGGAATAGATGAGGTCACAACAGAAGTTGTAAAAGGAACTAAGTTTGCATATCAAAAACTTTTCAATGAAAGGGTTGTTCAAGAAGCATGAAAGTTAGAGGAAATAGAAAATTCAATTTGAATAGAGTTCCAAAAAAATGTGAGATGGTATAAAGGAATAGACAAAAGCGATAAAAAATGGAGGGGCATGTTGAAGATAGTCTCATACATATTGACAAATAAGGAGGAAATAAAAGAGATTATGGAAGAAGAAAAGGATGAACAAGTAGAATTGCAAGATGAAAAAAATAATTATATGATATGGGGCCAGGTTGAGGAAATTGAAGAACTATAACAAGATGGTCAACCTTGACTAGAAAACATAGACCAACAAATAGAAATAGAGGAGGGAGAGACATATAATCAAGGGAAAAAATAAGAGAGCAACCAAAAGGATGGAGGAAAAAAATACAAGAAAGACTCAAAAGGAAAAAAATCATGGTTGGAACCTTGTAACCACTCACATGCTCGACACATTGAGAAAAATCAAAGAAATTTTACCTAATAGAAATTATAGGCCCTTATTATTACAATTCTACCTAGTATTGGAGATAAGTTCATGTAAAGACTAATGCAAACATAAATAAAATCAAAAGAATTAATGAGTAAACTTGTTACAAAAAATTACAAAGACACACTCACAATCACAATAAATTCCACACAAGGTACCATAAAGCAGTTGAAAGGGGAAATACAAGGTTTCATAACACATGTAAGTCATTTGAAGAGTGTATCTAGACCCAAATCAAGCAACAAGCAATCAAATATTACAACTAGCAACAACTTGTAATGCAAACCAAAAATTGATGGGTAAAAGAGGAGATTTGTGAACTAAGTAATTGGAGGAAGCATACAATAATACCATAACACTATACTAATAATCTCTATGCTAGCCATCAACCACCAAAAAGAAAAAGATGGATTTAGATGCCTTGGAGAAACACTTTTCAGAGAGGTCTACTTCATATGACCTATGTCATGACGTTGATAACCACTAATAAATCATTTGTGCATTATATACTAAATATCCAACAAAACAAGAGTGAAGTGCCCAAAAAATTATACAAATGAAGGAATTGAATAGTATACTTAGTGATCATTTGGTCCAAATATCAAATACTTTAGATATTTCAATGAACCTCATCTCCAATCAAAGGGATAAACTAAATCCATCAACACTTTTCATAGAGGTCTACTTCCTATGACCCATGTCATGAGTGCTTGAGTCTATCAACACTATTACTCTTTATTTCTTTACAAAGCCACTATTTTTTGAGTTTGTGGGGTGTTGAAACCCAAGAGTGCATAACAATAAATGATTGGTTGAAGGTCTTATGAATCCTCATCATTGTCATCCTCTAATTTTTGTTCCTCCTATTCTTCCTTAGTCAACCCTTTTGGTATAGAATATTCTTTTTCAATGCATTTATGTCCTATATTGTATTTGTTATCGTAGTTAAAATATAACCATTTTTCTCTCTTCTCTTCAATTAGTTGTGGCATCAATCCAATAGGCTAATGAAGCGACTATGTAGAAGTGATTTTATCTATAATCATGTTTACAAAATAATTTTATTAACCATAGACTTTTCCTCTACTTGCCATAATTATTTCTTAGGAAATAGAATTTGGAAGGAATGCATGTGTAAGAACCCCTGCTTATTCTGATATGATTTTTTCAATTCTGGTTGTTTGACATTTTGTCAAACACTTGGCATGCAATCCAATTTTTGAATGTTGCTTGAGGTTTTGGAGATTGCTTAATGGTTTTTAGTTTGTGTTTTGTAGAGAAATAGCATATAATGGTGAAACATAACATATATTGCAAAACAAATGAAAGGACACAAATAAACTTCTTATTTCTCTTTAATAAACAATAGAAATCAAACTTGATATAGTTTTGATTTAATTACACCAAGGTACAATGTTCTTATTTCAACATAATATGGATTCCCAATAAAATACAAACATACCCAAATCCAAGATTGCAATGTTGGACACTATGCACAATGGAAGTGATGAGATATAAGTTGATTATGGACTGATTTGTGTGAAATCTTCATATCAACAATTATTCATGAAGAAGAGTTGGAAATGGCCCAAATAAATCTGCAATAAATAATCCACCTTCGAACCCTAAGGGATCTCAAGATGGTGCCTATGAAGACTTGATTCTCAAACTGTCAAACCCTAGTCGCCCAAGTGCATAAATAATTTTTTAAAATATTTTAGGTAGCTTCTAAAAATTTGAAATCATTTCCAAAAGCCTCCAAAAATATCTCCAATTAGGTCACCTAGGTGCATAAATTTTTATAAAATTATTAATGACCAAAATCTGCAAAATGGTTCCAAATAAGGGCGAAAAACCCTAGCAGTCACCTCCCAAAAATAACTACATAAACCAGGTAGCCACTCAATGAGATATAAAGATATGATCAATAACTTGTCAAACTTTCCATAAAAAGTCTTCAATTTACAAAAAGATCTTCAAACCCTAACTAATCGAAGCCCCAAAATAAAGTAAAATATGAAAATAAGCTCAATGATGAACTAACCATGGATGAATTCACCTCACAAGGTGGAGTTGAGTTTTCGTCCAACCTATTGAAGGTTTTCATCTTTAGAAATGGCTACAACTGAAGTACTCAGTTGAAAGGGAGAAATACCAAATATGTCAAATCCACAATATGAGCCTCCAAAGTGATGGACCTTTTTATAAATTACTTTACACCTCTTTTGGACCTCAAATCACCTTAAGTAATTTTTAATAAATCATTTCTCATCCATACCTAGGCATCCTATTTTGGGGAAATAATAATTTACTTTAATAATTTAATATTTTACAAAGGATCAATTAAAATAATATTTTAATTTCTCCATTGCCAAGTAATATTATTATTTTTATTTTATTTTTCAATGGCCTAAAATGTAATCAAATGCAACAACTCATCCCCTATCCAACTGGATTAGCCTACAGGAATGGCTCATAGGCTAACCAACCCCCTAAATGGTGATCACTATGGAAATGGTTACATGATAGTCATCCCTTCCCAAGATTGCTTGTCGGGTCAAGCAATCACAACTATAGATGTTGTAAAATCTGCTCTCCTTTCCATGCCACATCCTCAAGTGGTAAATCATGTCATCTGACCAAATGCTCTATGATCACCCTATTCCTCAAACGGAGCTCCCTCATATCCAAGATAGTATCAGGAACTAAAACCAATCTACCTCCCTCATCCAATGGAGGAAGCTATGGAGAAGAAACAATTTTATGTGACAATGCCTTCTTGAGGCATGATACAAGGAAAATATTGTGAATATTACAATCCACTAACAACTCAAGCTCATATGCCACTTCTCCAATCCTCCTCAAAATCTTGTAAGCGACATAAAAGCTAGGCTTAATTTTCTCTACATCACTCTTCTTTAATGTAGACTATCTATATGCTAAAGGTGTAAACACTAAGTCACCGACCTCAAATGATCTCTTAACCCTATGTTTGTCAGCAAACATCTTCTAATAATTATGATCCTATTGAATATTATCCTTAAGTACCTTAAGGATATCCTGACTATCCTGCATAAAATCCTTAGCTCTAGGAGCTTTGTTGTCATCAAAGGCCAAGTCTACGAAAGATAAGACATCATAACCATATAAGGCCCTAAATGGTGTCATCCCAATGGAAATATGATAGGTGGTATTATAGAAATGCTCACCCAAATACAACCACCTAATCCAAGCTCTCTACTACCCCACAACATAATTGTGTAGATATCTTTCCACCCACATTCGTAATTTATGTCTGGCCAACTATCTATGGATGGTAGCTAGTGCTCAAGGTCAACTCGGTACTAGTTAACCAGAATAGCTCCTACCAAAACACACTAAGAAACCTACTATCTTGATCATTGGAAATAGTCTTAGGGAGTCCATGCACTTGAAACACCTCATGAAAGAATAACTCTCCTACCTGAGATGATGTGTAATCAATTGCAACATGGAAAAGAAGTGTGAAAATTTTGTTAGTCAATCAACAACCACATATATCCAATCCTTCCCCTAGAATTTCAGGAAGACCTTTAATGAAATCCATAGAAATACTCTACCACTTTTGATCTAGAATCGATAAAGGTTGTAATAATCCCACTGGGAAAGTATGATTTGACTTGTTTTGCCGACAATTCAAACACTCACGCACATGGTGTAGGACATCATCCTTGAGACCCTTCCATGAGAATCTCTCTCTAATATGCCTATATGTCTTGAATAATCTTAGATGCCTTGCTAGAGGAGTGTCATGGATAGCTCTCAAAAATATTTCTCTTCATTTCAAATTTAGGAACCAAGTATATCATATCCTTATAGTAGATTGAACATCATCAATCACCTCATAACAATCATCCTGAACCTTACCATCCATGAGCTCGCATGCTTATTGGAGTACTCAAACAAAAGTTGAGATTTCCAATCAGATAAAATATCTAACATAGAGAAAAGTGTATGTTGCCTAGGTAATGCATCAGCAACAACATTCTTCTTACCCTTCACATAATCAATATCAAAATCATAAGCCTGAATCTTGTTGACCCATTTCTTTGTCTCTCATTAAGATCCTTTTTCTCTAGAAAATATTTCAAGCTATTATGGCTTGTCCTAACCACAAACTTAACACCTACCAAATACTACCTAAACTTTTCCAATGCATGCATGATGGCAAGAATCTCCTTATCATAGGTAGAATATTGTCTCTCTACATCCCTCAATTTCATGCTCTCATATGCTATGGGATGTTGATTCTACATCAACACGACTCCTATGCCTTCTACTGAAGCATCAAAATCTAACATAAATGGATGTGTGAAATCCAATATGCCAAAACAATACAAGTACTCATCACACACTTGAGCCAATCAAAAACAACTTGGGCCTCATCTGACCATCAAAATTCCCCCTTCTTAGTGAGATCTATAAGAGGAGATACTAAATGATAAAACCCCTTCACAAACCTCCTATAATAGCTACATAAACCCCAAAAACCCCTCAAATCTGAAACATTCCTTGGTGATGGACAATCCAAGATGGATCTAATCTTTTCTTGATGTACTTTCACTCCATTTCAACCAATCACATGGCCCAAGTACAATATCTCCTACATTCTAAACTTGCATTTGGATTCCTTAGAAAAAAGGGATTGTGCCTCTATGATTCCTATTACCTCATCAAGATGTCTAAGATGATCCTCCCATGTTTTGATTATATCAAAATATCATCAAAGAATACTAATACAAACTTACACAATTGCTTATTGAAGATGTGGTTCATACATGACTAAAATGTAGTAGGATCATTAGTAAGACCAAATGGCATGAGCAAGAACTCATAGTGTCCATAGTGACATTTGAATACAGTCTTGTAAACATCCTTCACATGGACACAAATTTGATGATACACTAGACAAAGATCAACCTTGGAGAAGTAAATTGCTCCATGTAACTCATCTAGTAACTCATAAATCTTGGGTATTAGATACTTGTTCTTGATTTTAATTTTTTTCAAAGCTTTTTATTCAGTGCACATTCTCATGGTGCCATCCTTTTTCTTCACCAAAATCATTGATGGGGAAAAGGGACTAGAACTAGGAAGAATGTGTCTCATACCTAACAACTCAATCATCTTCTCAATCTCTTCTTTGAAATGCATTGAGTGATGATAAGGTGTGGTTATAATGGGCTTGGATCCGTCCTCTAACAAGATGACATCACTACAGTAGAATAGGAAAATAGTGCCTAAAATAGCACCATATTTCAGTGTATTTCAATTCATGAATTAGGCAATTTGGTTGGCACTAAACGCGGCGCAAATAGGCATGGTCATATCAACACTGAATTTGGAACCAAATTTTGTGCCTAACATTGGACCAGAGTTAGCGTCATAGTTAGCACCAAAAAATCATAGCACCCCTGTTAGTGCCTAAAATAACACCAAGAAATAGCACTAAAAAATAGCGCCTCTATTAGCGCCTAAAATAGCATTGGGAAATAGCACCTAAATTAGTGCCAAATTTGGCTTCCAGTTTTACTTCTATGTCTACTCCTATTTTGCTTCTAGTTTTGCTTCCGGTTTTGCTTCTAGTTTTGTTTCCAATTTTGCTTCTAGGTTTGCTTCCAATTTTGCTTCCGGTTTTGCTTCTAATTTTGCTTCCAGTTTTGCTTCTAGGTTTGCTTCCAATTTTTCTTCTGGTTTTTCTTCTGGTTTTACTTCCAGTTTTGCTTCCGATTTTGCCTCTAGGTTTCCTTCCAGTTTTTCCTCTAATTTTGCTTCCAAGTTTGCTTCCAATTTTGCTTCCAGGTTTGCTTCCATGTTTTCTTTCGGTTTTGCTTCTAGTTTTGCTTCTAGTTTTTCTTCCAGTTTTGCTTCTGGTTTTGCTTCCAATTTTGTTTCCATGTTTGCTTCTAGTTTTTCTTCCAAGTTTGCTTCCAATTTTGCTTCTAATTTTGCTTCTAGTTTTGCTTCCAATTTTTCTTCCAAGTTTGCTTCCATTTTTGCTTCCATTTTTTCTTCCATATTTGCTTATGGTTTTGCTTCCAATTTTGCTTCCTAGATTGCTTCTGGTTTGCTTCTAGTTTGGCTTCCATTGTTGCTTCTAAAAAATTCTTCTTGTTTTGCTTCCATTTATTGATTTAATATGTTTTATTTCAATTTAATTAGTTAAATATATTATGCTTCTTAAATAACTCATATGATTATATACTAAGTAATTTAATTATTTAACTCATATGATTAAATAACAAGATAATTATTTTTTTGGGGTTGGTAACACAAGATATTTGTATTGCTTGTAAAGATTAAAAAAAGTACATCTATTGTTTAGTGTCATTACCCACCAAAATTCCATAACAAATGACAAAAACTAGAGGCACCTTAATGTGCAAAGTAAAACATTAAATAAACCTTGTAACCCTTGTAACTATTTACCAATAAAATTCTTACAAAAAATAACCACCATTAACAGTCTTCAAAGTTACACACCTTAATACAACAAAAGCAAAGGGAGAATTCAAAATAAGACATAGACAAACATGACCAGTGTTAACGAGCTCCACTCAGACCCAATGGACACTTGGCTATCTCCATCAGAGGATTCTTCTTCCATTGCTTGAACCCCGAATTCTTCTTTTGATGCTTCCTTTTCACTTCCAATCCCTCCATCTCTGCCTTTTCTTGTGCCAGAACTTCATCAACCTCCATGAGTTCAATGAAGAGTTTGAGCGCTTTCCATCCCAAACATGCTTCCTCACAACAATGAGCTTCGTATTTTCCTTTGGGCCAATGAATAAAGGGTTTTAGGCCTAGTCTCCCATATTAGAGCTCCTCAATTTCATCATCTACCAATCCTTCATAATAATCTAAACCTACACCTGGAACCGTCCATTTAAGAATGGACTCCTTGCCTACCAAAAAATCTTCATGCACAATATTCTGCATCACCATCCTCATCATTTCCACTGTTTCACCTAAATCCAAGCCCCATGCTACAATTAAGGAGTAAAATTCCATGTTGGTTTGGTATCTGTGTTTCAAAGATCTAAAATCCCTACCACAAATCATTTTTGTACACTGCACTAACTACTCATTGTCAACAAGGAAAAGATCCTGAAATCATTTTTTGGATGCCTTTCCATAAAACGGTCCCAAAGATCTTCATGATTGGAAGGTGAAAGTGGCTTCCATTTCTCTTGACAACCAACATCATCACCGCCATTTTTTTTTTCAATCTTTTTCTCAACCCTTTCCAAATGCAATTAACACATCTTAATCGAGGGCTTGCATTTATGTCCATCTTGGATTGCCCACACTTTCTATTAATGAAGTACTACTTCACCACCACCTGTCACCCCTGCCTTTGCTTGTCATGTCAAACCTACTCCACTCGCTTCACCATATTTTTCATTTAAGGCATTGTACTCTCTCATGTTTTCACCTAAGTCTACTAACTTAACACCTCTAAAGTCCTCCAACCTGAATTCCCCCATTTCACCAAATTTTAAAGCCCATTTAGATAAGACATCAACTTCCACATTACCACCTCTTTTAATGTGGTTCACTGCAAAACTTTCAAAAGAGCTTAACACTTCTCTGATTTGTTCAATTATGTTCTGGAGGTGCCAAGCATTAATTTTAACTTTCATCACTGCATGAACTATTATTGTAACATGACCATCATCTATAATTAAAACAAGTGAGTCAAATATCTATAATTTAATTAAATTTGACAACATCCATCCTGAGAAGTAAATTAAAATAATCATACATAATAAATATCCATCCAAAAATCATTGACCACTTTTAATATATATAAATTGACAAGTCAATACTAATAAGATCATCATCATATATAACTAAAACAAGTGAAACTCAAATATGTCAGTACATCAAAAACATGTCAAAATGATACATGTCCAACAGTCGACATAAGTGAAAATGATACATGTACAAATGATATAAATAAAATTGATAAACTAGGAAACTCAAATTGATACAAGTCAAGATGATACATGTCCAAATGATATAGTGAAAATTATAGATGTTAGGGTATGTGCAGGATCATGATGGGCCAAAAAGTGGTGATATGATGGGTATGTGTAGGGTATGTGGCTAACGACTGTTTTCTTACCCAAAATTGATGAAACAAAAAGGGTTTCTAAAGGAGATTCTTATATTTCCACCAATATAAATTATTCCTTACTTTGAATTTAATAATTAATTATTATTCATTTTCTATTTGAATTACGACTAAAGTCTTGATTGATAGGCTGATTGAAAAACATCTATAGCTTTCAAATGGTATCACATTTTTTTAATCCAAAACATGTGTCACATTCTATGCTTCATATACTATAGGATTAAAAAAAAAATGAATTTCATAAATTTTTTACCAAGTTAAGGTGGTCAAACATACAAGTTTTTATATTTTTTAAAAGTTGTAATAAAATAATAATAATTAATTATTTACTTGGAAAAAAATTACAAAAAAATATGTAACACATTGATACATGAGTCCTCTATTTATATCTCAAATATTATAAACAAATATTATCATTTTATTGTGATCAAGGTGGTTAGACAAACACCTACTTATTTTTTCCCTAAAATTTAAGTACTATTGCATTGAAATTTCAAATTTTCACCAAATAGATTATTATTATTTTTAAATAAACCTATTAGTTTAGAAACTACATTCAATTCACTATAGATTCTATTCTTACATATTTTTGAAATAATATAGATAACTTATTCAAATTTTTATGTGAAGTTGTCTGACTCTAATTTTTCTAAATTTTTTGCCACTTAAGAGCTTATTTTTTCCATGATGATCCTACACATACCCGTCAATATGATACAACTCAATAATATAGCACTGTAGATTGTGAAAATGATAGTAACCATGAAAAGAGTCATCATAATGATATATCAAAAATGATCCATGATGCAGTCTATATGATCATGAATGGCATTGGTTACTACCACCAACTATCTCATCATCATCATCATCACCATTGTGATCATCATCATTTTCATTGGCCTTGGTGTCTTCCATATTTGTGTCATCATCATCCTCTATCATGTGATATGTACTGGCATAACTAGTATTTTTTGAATCTATAGCATGTTGAGGATCATCTTGATCTTCTGGAAGACCTGTGTTCTGCAAAAAAAAAACATTTAGAATGAAAATTTATAATTTATTTCATGCAATAATTTATTTTTCTATTATATATCTAATATTAAAACATATAAGATGAAACCATAATCATATTACATCATATCAAAGTGTACATACCATAATAAAATTTCAAAAAAGTTACAGCTAATACTGGTGACTCAGGAGAAACTTCAGCTTTCAAAAACAAAGCCAATTAGGCTGGAAAACTTATGGATCAGGCCAGCATTTAGTGGAAGAGGAAGAAAGATGACTGGAACTCTGGAGGCCCACCATAATGGATTTCAGTATTCAACCATGAGAGTAGAAGAGAGAGATGATATCATGTATCAAAACATTAAGTATGAATTCTTCCAGCCAAAGGAGAAGGAGATAATTACTTTGCTTCATTTTCATTTGCATAACCATATCACAGCATGGGAACCAAGAAGACCAAGGATCTCCAATTTTATGTGGAGGTAATGGATGTGGTCCAAAATTTAGGAGGGGCAAGAAGGTCAATGTATGATCTTGATGAAATTGAGGAAGAATGGCAAGAAAGGGACAAGAAAAATAAAATCAATATAGAGTTTCAAGGATTTGTTAAGCGAGTAAGAGAGCTATGGGAGCAACCTCATCTAAAATATTTTGAACTAGAGTTTGATATATCATTTAGAAAGCTTGGTTTTCATGGAGTTCCTTTCAAATCCTCTACTTTTATTGTTCCTACAATAAACTATTTGGTAGAGTTGGTGGAATTACCTTTCTTAGTAATCACTATTAGTGAGATTGAGATTGTTAACTTTGAGAGAGTATGACTTAGGAAAAAGGAATTTTATATGGCTATTATTTTCAAATAATTCAAGTGGGATGTACTCTACATTGATGCCATTCCTCGATCTTCCCTTGATGGCATCATGGAATGGTTGAACTCCACGGATATAAAGTATTATGAAAGAATAATGAACTTGAATTGGCAGCCAATTTTGAAGAGTATTACCAATGATCTAGATAGATTTATTGAAGATGCTAGTTGGGAATTTTTGAATATGGAAGCTAGTGATTTTGATTCTGATAATTTAGAAGAGTCAGATCAAGGATATGAACCCTCTGATGTAGAAGAGGAATTAAAATTAGATTTCATATAGCCACCATCAAGAGTGTTACAAGCCAACAAGATGGAGGGAATTCTTATATAAGGATAATTTTCAATGTTGCAGATACTGACTTTAATGCCAACTACAATGGCAACATTGAAATTCCCTAGTAGTATTTATGTTAAGGAAATTTCCTTTAGATGCAAGGATTCAAAGAACATCAACCATGTGGAACAAATGATTAAATCCCAAAGATGATATGTAGCAATGAAAGAGTCTAAAAAGGAAAAGAGAGCTAGACTAGTGACTCAGGAGAAACTTCAACTTTCAAAAAAAAATTCAAATAGGCTGGTAGACATGTGGATTAGGCTAGCATTTGGTGGAAGAGGACAAAAGATGACTGGAACTTTGGAGGTCCATCATAATGGATTTTGGTATTCAACCATGAGAGTAGAAGAGAGAGCTAATATCATGTATCAAAACATTAAGCATGCATTCTTCTAGCCAACAAAGAAGGAGATGATTACTTTGCTTCATTTTCATTTGCATAACCATATCACAGTGTGGGAACCGAGAAGACCAAGGATGTCCAGTTTTATGTGGAGGTAATGGATGTGATCCAAAAATTAGGAGGGGAAAGAAGGTCAATGTATGATCTTGATGAAATTGAGGAAGAACAACAAGAGATAGGAAAAATAAAATCAATACAGAGTTTCAAGGATCTGTTAAGCGAGTAAGAAAGCTATGGGAGCAACCTCATCTAAAATATTTTGAACTAGAGTTTCATATACCATTTAGAGAGCTTTGTTTTCATGGAGTTCCTTTCAAAGCCTTTGCTTTTATTGTTCCTATGATAAACTGTTTGTTAGAGTTGGTGGAATTACCTTTCTTAGTAATCACTATTAGTGAGATTGAGATTGTTAACCTTGAGAGAGTATGACTTGGGGAAAAGGCATTGTATATGGCTATTATTTTCAAATACTTCAAGTGGGATGTACTCTGCATTGATGCCATTCCTCAATCTTCCCTTGATGGCATCATGGAATGGTTGAACTCCATGGATATAAAGTATTATGAAAGCATAATGAACCTGAATTGGCAGCGAATTTTGAAGAGTATTACTAATGATCTAGATAAATTTATTGAAGATGTTGGTTGGGAATTTTTGAATATGGAAGCTAGTGGTTCTAATTTTGATAATTTAGAAGAGTCAAATCAAGGATATGAACCCTCTAATGTAGAAGAGGAATCAGAATCATATTTCATGTAGCCACCATCAAGAGTGTTACAAGCCAACAAGATGGAGGGAATTCTTATATAAGGATAATTTTCAATGTTGCAGATGTTAGCTTTAATGCCAACTACAATGGCAACATTGAAATTCCCTAGCAGTATCTATGTTAAGGAAATTTCCTTTAGATGCAAGCATTCAAAGTACATCAACCATGTGGTACAGATGATTAAATCCTAGAGAGGATTTGTAGAAATGAAAGAGTATGAAAAGTAAAAGAGAGCTACATTGGTGACTCAGGAGAAACTTCATCTTTCAAAAAGAAATTCAATTAGGCTAGTAGACGTGTGAATCAATCCAACATTTGGTGGAAGAGGAAGAAAGATGGTTGGAACTCTGGAGGCCTACCATACTGGATTTCGGTATTCAACCATGAGAGCATAAGAGAGAGTTGATACCATGTATCAAAACATTAAGCATGCATTCTTCTAGCCAGCAGAGAAGGAGATGATTACTTTGCTTCATTTTCATTTGCATAACCATATCATGGCGTGGGAACCAAGAAGACCAAGGATGTCTATTTTTATGTGGAGATAATGGATGTGGTACAAAATTTAGGAGGGGTAAGAAGGTCAACGTATGATCTTGATGAAATTGAGGAAGAATAGCAAGAGAGGGACAGGAAAAATAAAATCAATATAGAGTTTCAAGGATTTTTCAAGTGAGTAAGACAGCTATGGGAGCAGCCTCATCTAAAATATTTTGAACTAAAGTTTGGTATATCATTTAGAGAGCTTGGTTTTCATGGAGTCCCTTCCAAAGTCTCTTCTTTTATTGTTCCTATGGTAAACTGTTTGGTAGAGTTGGTGGAATTACCTTTCTTAGTAATCACTATTAGTGAGATTGAGATTGTTAACCTTCAGAGAGTAGGACTTGGGAAAAAGGCATTTGATATGGCTATTGTTTTCAAAGACTTCAAGTGGGATGTACTCCGCATGTATGCCATTCCTCAATCTTCACTTGATGGCATCAAGGAATGGTTGAACTCCATGGATATAAATTATTATGAAAGCATAATGAACTTGAATTGGTAGCCAATTTTAAAGACTATTACAAATGATCCAAATAAATTTATTGAAGATGTTGGTTGGGAATTTTTGAATATGGAAGCTAGTGATTCTGATTTTGATAATTTAGAAGAGTCAGATGAAGGATACGAACCCTCTGATGTAGAAGAGGAATCATAATCATATTTCATGTAGCCACAATCAAGAGTGTTACAAGCCAATTAACAAGATGGAGGGAATTCTTGTATAGGGATAATTTTCAATGTTGTAGGTACCGACTTTAATGCCAACTACAATGGAAACATTGAAATTCCCTAGTAGTATTTATGTTAAGGAAATTTCCTTTAAATGCAAGGATTCAAAGCACATCAATCATGTGGTACAAATGATTAAATCCTAGAGATGATCTATAGCAATGAAAGAGTTTGAAAAGGCAGAGAGAGCTACATTGGTGACTCAGGAGAAAATTCAACTTTCAAAAACAAAACCAATTAGGTTGGCAGACATGTGGATCAAGCCAACATTTGGTGGAAGAGGAAAAAAGATGATAGGAACTTTGGAGGCCCACCATACTAGATTTTGGTATTCAACCATGAGAGAAGAAGAGAGTTGATATCATGTATCAGAACATTAAGCATGCATTCTTCTAGCCAACAAAGAAGGAGATGATTACATTGCTTCATTTTCATTTGCATAACCATATCATGGCGTGGGAACCAAGAAGATGAAGGATGTCCAGTTTTATGTGGAAGTAATGGATGTGGT